>JBAWJQ010004002.1:0-105949 GCA_037783105.1 Bactrocera zonata
ATAGAGTGCCGGACTTTAATCCGCTAAACCTAACCTACTCCCATCTCATACCTCTCTCACGGACCGACTGGATAAAGTATTACTTCATGGGAGGGAAGAAGACATTTAAGTCTCCGCAGTCCACCTTGTCATAATTAGAGTTGTCAGTTCGCTGACAGCTTTTCATTTTACAGAGGACTAGCACATATGTAAGTGTAGTCAAATCTTCCACCATGAGAATAACTCCTAGTGTAGTTTTCGGCTTTTCCCTTACAATTGAAAACCTAGGGCAATGAAAGAGTACGTGTTCAGAATCTCTATACACTCTATACAAGTAGGACAATATGGACTAAAGTCATGATGATATTTGAATCGCTTCTAAAGCACCCATGACCACTGGGTATTTGGGTCAGGTGAAAATCCAGATCCCCAAGTTGTCTGTCTATCCACGAATATATGTCTGGAATCAGTCTGTGGGTCCACAATCCTTTGGATGAAGTTTGTCACCGTTGCTGCCACATTATGATGGTTCTCTCTTCTCTTTTTGCTGCGGTAGACGTCTCTGGTAAGGTAGTATATATTCGCGCAAACTCGTCTTCCTGGTTGGAATAGAGAATCTATAACTACTCCATTGCTCCAGCTAGTATTCATTCCATCTTATTATGGTTCGTGCCCGTTTGGCTGTTACTTTACACGACAGTTTTAACCGCTGAGTTTAGGTTCAGCCGACATATCATATCAACTTTTCTGACTATGTTGCTACTTTTGCCTTAGCTTGGCTGTTACAAACGCAGTTTGTAAGTCGAAAAGCTTCTAAGTAATGGATCCACTACTCTCTTCTGTAAAATGTCAATTTTTTAGTTTTAAGAAAATTTGATATAAAATTTGATTTTGTGTTGAAAAACTTAACAAATAACTCAAACAAAGTTCCATAACCTATCAATAGTCCGTCTTAACAGCTTGTAAAGACTCTTAAACGTTTGCCAAATAATGTCTGGCATTTAGGCGAATCGCTCAAATATTTGATGTAGGTGCTCTGGCATTAATGTAGTAAATATAATACACATATACTGGAATGCCACTTGTCCTTTAAGCCTTTAAAGTCAATTGCTGCTGAGTTAATTTCGCTTTATCTCATACCCACGCTCATACCGCACGCATGGAAGGTTTTTATCCAACATTTTATTGCAAAGCATCTTCCTGTGTGCGCATTTTTGTTGTTTTCTATTCTGCTCGACTTTTTCTGTTTGCTTGAGTATATGGAATATTTGTCTGGTATTTTACGAATGTCACTTATTGTTGCTAGTATCATAGATCTTTGGCAGCAATTGTTGTTCTTTTTTATTTTTGACCATTTATACGAGACGCACCTTTGAGGCAAAACCGAAAAGGCAACCAGCCGACACTCAGCTAAAGTGCGCTATTGCCTACATATAGGCGCTTGTGCACTTAAATGATGTTTATTGTGCGAACGTAAATTGCTTTGCAGGCAAGTGTGTGTGTGTGTGTGTGTATTTGTATGTGTGTTACTCTTTCGCAAAGGTACGCATGCACTCTTACACACACACAAATCCACCTTTACGCTCACATAAATCTCCATTGTGGTGTAGCTTGCTTTATATTGCGCTTTATTGTTGTTGCTACCATGCGTCTGCATGTATGTATGTATGTATTTTTACCGTCTGCCAATATTTTTGAGCTTTACTTACATTGCTTTTTTATCAATTGCCATTTAGTTGTTGCTCTTTACTTTATTTCCCTCACATTTTCCTTCGGATTGACTTTGTATTTGTTGTGGTTTCGTTGCCAGCATACATATGTACAAACAAACAAATATATATTTTTATATACATATGTATATGTAGTGTAGCATACTTTCAAGTGTGTAGCTATGAGCACTCTTTTCGGTTGACCATTTATTGCAAGTTGCAACCTTTAAACTCCATTGTCTCTTCACTCTGCACTCTACTCTCCACTTTGCTCTTGGGTTTTATTGCATTAATTTTTTGCTTTGCTTTGTCCGTTTTTTACCTTAAATAATTTATGAAGTGCTCTGAGCAGACATTAAGCTGTGGCCATACGCTCTTGGCCATTCTGCATCCTTTGAGGATATTGCCATCCTTTAAACGGCGCACTTGTACTTGTTTGTAGTTTTTCTCCTTCGCAATTTAAAACCAATTCAATTGTCTACCAGATTTTCAGGCAGCACAGATTTAAAGTACTTCAATGCCTTTTTCATTAGTTGGTTAGTGGGTTTTCAGCAAAATTAAATTTTAGCCTGAAATCAAAGACTAATTGGAACTGGATATTAGTAAACAAGCTCAGTCAAACAAAATACAAAAGTTACGCTGACGATGCCATGGGAAAACAAAGAGAAGAAGAAGAATGATGGACTTAGTTTCGCTTTAAATCCATTCGGCACTTCTCCGATAACATAAAAAAGCACATGATCTAAGCCGTAATTGATTATATAACTACAACGAAAGCTCGATATCTGTGAGTTTCAATTCCAAACGAGCAGAAATCCGAAGTTATAGTAGAAGTGGTTTCTAACGGCAGTAATTCTACGGTAGACATTACCGAAACGACGATTGCACTTTCGCAGTTTTGAGTACACATTTACAGTCTTCGAGAACATAGCAAATTAAAAGAAGTGAAATATGGAAAAAATATTTTTAGAATCTTTTAATAAACTTATTAACACTTATTTGTAGAAACAATCACTAAATCATACATCTATGCGCTTTGACGGCACAAGCACTCTCAAAGTAATTTCTATCGATTCTAAGAAACATTATGAAAAAATACTCAAAGCTTTTGTAGCAATGGCACAGTGACGTTTATTTTTATCGTTTCAAACTTTTTTCGAAAAATTTTCAATGACCTTAAATATGCACGCATATGTACATACAGGGTTTGTACATATGTATATGTATAAACAGCTGCGAGCAATGAAATAGTAGTGGGTAAAAAAATTGGTAAAAAATTCGATTTCAAGCCAAGGTAACAATTTTTAACACGCATAAATAGCAAGTTTTACTGTTTTTTCTATTTTTTAAACGAAGTATAAAAAAATATTACCTTTGTTTCCTTCAAGGGTATACGCGAAACAATGCAGTTAGGAAAAGCGAAAATTTAAAAGAATTCTTAAATAGAGCGGCAAAACTGAAAAACAGAGGTGAAAAAATGGTCAGCAGAAATGATTTTCAATGCAATAACTTAGAAAAAATAACCAGGAATCTTCCCGCTGAGTGATATTCCAGAGGTTGTCGATCAAAATATTGTCAGATATGCCAAAACTCGAACAATAATGTCTGCTGTAGAGATCTGGGATCAAACAAATTCAGCGCGCGATATTCATATCGTCAGAAAAAGGCGACGAGATCATAATGTGTCAGCTCGTAACCCTCGCAAGTCTGCTTTTTTTAAAAAAACCACACAGCGAACTTGATAATCGATGGAGCCAAGTTTGGTGAACGTGTTATCTTACGAAATGGCCCAGTCAATTGGCCGCCTCGGTCGTGCGATTTGACGCCGCTATACTATATCCTGTGGAGCTACGTCACATTTATGGTCTATGCCAACAAGCCAGCGACGATTGGTGAACTTCGTACGAATATTGATCGTGAAATTGTAGCAATATCAGTAGCATGAATCGGCTATGCTTGAAAACCGTAGAAAATTGGGTTCAGCGTCTGGACTTCGGCAAGCTTACCCGTGGTGGCCATGGAAATGAAATCGTGTTCCATACAAATGGATCAATGATATCCCAAACGATTTTTTGTTTAAAAAAATCTTGTGCAGCGCTCTTATTGAAAGCACGTTATATTAGAAAATTCAGCAGATTTCAAACTCTTATGAATCTTATTTCTGTTCTAAGACGTGTATAGACGTGATTACTTTGAAAAGGGCAAACTAGATATTCGTAACTAAATAAACACTTTTTTAAGAGATAAAAAAAAATGTTTGTACTTTTCGAACAAAACTCGTATATAAGTTGGTAAAGCCCAGTCATCCGAGTAATCCAATAAACAAGCTCTTTCGGTGGTGTCGTACTGAACTACCAAAAAAGTAGTTTTCTTAAAAAAATACTTAAAAAATATGGAATATATAGCATTTCCGATTTCCCACACAAGTTACAACAATATTCTTACATATCTTCAAGTTGCATATATTTAAACTAGAGCCTTGTCTAGTGCATATTACATGGAACTAAAATAATGAGCTTTTTTACTTTAATCCGCTCCCCGATTACAGAAGAGTACAGAAAAGAGTGTAGAAAAAGTGCTTCAAAAATCTTACTTACCATACAACCGTTAACGTGTGTATGTTAGATTCCGGTGCACGGACTTAACGTCGCTTAACCGCCACCTAACGGCACCATGCCAATGCAACCGTGCAGCGTCTGTAATGCCAGCGGTGACCTAAAATGAACGTCACCGTTAGTTGTGTTACTGCTGCGGCCCTTTTGCAGTCCAAATGACATTGCGGATATATTTAATTAGATGTCTTTGCATATTTTTACATTCTCTAGCACATATTTTTCAACATTTATTTCCAACACTTTTCCGCTGCGATGTTTGTTTTCCCTTAACTAACCCGCTTTTTATCAGCGCTACTTTTGCTGCAAATTAATTAGTACAAATAGACAGGCTACAGATGCAGAAGGACATAAGCTGGGAATTACACAGACACGGTCGCGCAAACACACACACATGGACATGTGTGCAGATTTGCATGCTCATTTGGCCGCACACATTCACATATGTTTTGGTGTATGCACCTTAATGTAGCACCACCACACATACAAACAAACACCTGCGCTGAGTTTCTGGCATCGAAATGCAAAATTCACGCTTTACTGGCCTTAAAGCTGTCAACGCAATTAAAATTCAGATGCCAGCAGGGTGCACGCGTTGGCTTACAAGTTGTGCTCCCTAAAATAAAATTTTATATTATCCATGAAAATTATTTGATTATACGCTATTTACCTTTTCGCTGTTTCCAATAACCCTTTCACTCCTTCCTTTCTAGGCATATAAATGCTGATTTTTTTTATGGACATATCTTTTCCATTTAGCTATTCTCAAGGAAAAGATACGGCTCCCTTCTATCAAAGTGCCTAGATCCAGCCACACAACCTTCATCTAACGAAAGCTGGACTGTGACGGAGAAAGTCTCTATACGTTTCCAGTACATCTGTTTTCTTGGTACTTTGACAAGCTGCGTCCTAGAAAATCTTTAGTCTCACTGCGATTGACAATGACCAGTTCTTATCATTGAGGATATGTGAACAACGCTAAAAGCTAGTAGTTCCTTGGATCTTTTGCGTTCCACTCTGAGCCAGAAGGCCTGCAAGTGCTGATAGCTGGCCAACGCTTGCTAAGTTCGTCCGAAGCTCATAGATTCAGCGTCAAAACGCGAACGACGGCTTTACAGCTTCCGACGTTTCCGCCATGGCCTATACAAGTGTTATAAGGAAGTAACTTTATGATTTATGATATGATAGCGAGATCATACTCTCCTTGACTATCTTCGAGCTCATTGTCAGCGAGTTCAAGACCTGTATATCTCCTATTGGCATACCTCGATAACAAAAACCGCACTTCGTTGAAGTACATCTGCAGCCACCTTAATAGCTGCCAGTTCTGCTTAAAGGACACTAAATTGGTAGGGCAGTCTGAAATTAGAGTTGATTGAGAGCTACCGGCAGAAGACTTTCCCCCCAACCTTCCCGTGGAGTTTCGATCCATCCTTGAAAAAGCGAACCGCGCCTCTTCCTCGACAACTCCGTCCCATCCACATAAGTATATCTTCAAGGTATATGCGCAGAGAAGAAGCCGCTAGAGGAAGGTTCCACGACACAGTGGTCCCGGTTGTGTATACCCTTATCTTAATTTCTTCTTGATTTGTATCCTGACGCGGAAAGAGTCAGGTTCAAATCGGTCGAGCGGGTCTCGAGGTATGCGTTTTCTCCTAAAAGTGGGCGGCGCTACGCCCATCGTCCAAATTTCACCCCGGCCCCATTAAAACTCTTTCATACCATCTCGGGGGTACTTAGTTATTTCATGGCGTTTTTAGCAGTTTTTAACAGTCCCGTTACTTGGAAAGCGGGCAGGGTTATCATCCGATTTCATACATTTTCACTCTGTGGGTAAAATTTTTTATAAGAGTATTAGTCCTGTTTGGCTGTTGTAGCTAGTGGTCTAGGAGATACACTAAAATGATTAAAGGCCGGGCCTATCTAAGAACTCTGCCTGACTTTTTTGCTAAGGAACAAGTGTACCAAATTTCATGAAGATATCATAATTTTTACAGCTTGTAAAGACGGACGGACGGATAGACAGTCACCCCAATTTTGACTCCTATCCCTCATCCTAATCATTTGTATATATGTATACTTACATAACTTATCTATCTATCTCATTTAGTATTAGGAGATAGCCACAGAGAAATTAATCAACTTTTCTACGATTTTCAAAAAATATATTTTAAACTTCTTCAGCGCTTTGATACAGTAAAATATATATATCTTATATTTTATTTTGCTTCTTTCCCTTAACTCGCTATAAGTGTTGGTCATGGATGAGTAAACTATTTGGAAGAAAAAATAAAATAAAGAGAAGAAAACAAAAACAAAATACAAACAAAAATACGCAAAGATCTATAGGAAAAGTTGCAATAGAAAATCGGTATAAAACAAAGAACATTGCTTTTCACTTAAATTCCTTGTCGACGATAATAAACAAGCGGATAAATGCCCATGAACAAAACACACACACGCACACGCATCAGCGATACACAAACACATATTCACAAAGGGCAAAAGCAAAAGAGCAGCAATACCCAGTCATACCACAAGGAACAAAACACCAAAGAAACACACAAAAAAATAGAAACCGAATAAACGGAAAGTATAAAATAGAAAATCAACTGATAGTAGAAGTATCACTACAAAAAAGGAAAGAAATAAAGGAAAAATCCTTAATTCAGTACGTTCAATCGCTTTACACTTTGCGAGAACTTAGCGCACTTTTTCCCGCCCAGATTCGAAAACCTACGTTTGCGTTTGTGTGTGTATGTATGTCTATGAATGGGTCTATGTTGGGCAGCGTTCGTAGTAAAAGTAAATGGAGCGAGTCTTTGCACGCAATAAAAATCGAATCATGTTAACGAAGTAGTGAAATGGACCAAGACAAATGGACAACAGCCATAGTATAGGAAATAGACGCACGCGTATGGCTTTGTAAGTGTGTGTGTGGTATGTATTGGACATGCGTTTGCAGCCTGATTGAAAGTGGGAAACTCTTTGGGCGAATCAAAATAAATAATAGCTAGCAAATGAGTGAACCCAACAGATTTTATGCGGTTTACAAGAGCAGCCCTTTTAAGCTTTTGAAAAGCTTACACGCGCTTCAATGCTGCATGACTTTCCACACGCACGAAATGACTCATTTTGAAATATGAAACTCACAAACTCTTTTTTAACCAAAGGCAAATATTTTAGTAATAAAGTAATAATAATCAAGGATTTTCGTATTAAGTAAGATTTAGATAAGTGGGCTTACGCATACAAGTTATAAATTATTTGACAAAAATGTGTTATCCCACCATATCAAGTTTTGGTATTATTTTCTAAAGGCTTCTGCACTAAAAATATGGAAGATGTGCTTTTATTTAACCATCAAAGTAAGGGAAGAATATTATTTTCTATTTTTCTCGTCACAAAATCTCTTGTGAGTCTTCGTATCTTTTCTGCTTGCCGTTTTTGTGCGTTAAATGCTTCTCTTTATTCAGATCTTAACTCACTTACCTTCTTACTTTCAGTTTTCGAACTTGGCTCTGTCTTATTATACTACAATGCCTTGCCACACAGTCACTAAGTTTTACATTTTCGAGTTAATAATCTAAAAATATGATATTCGAGTATGACGAAGGTGTAAATGCTTAGAAATAGAATATCTGTGTCAATATTATTCGTTAAAACCTCATTGGGTGCATCAAAACTTAGACTTCCACCTTATACCATGTTCCGACGACACTTAATCACGAGATTTCGGTTGTTGAGTAGAATATCTCACTAATGTACTTGATTTAACATGATTTCGCTATACGAAAATGACATTTATTAATCTTATCACTAAAAAGATTTGAAGCTAATCCACTCGAAATCTTTCTATGCGACGCTGGTTTAGTGCCATCTGTCAGTAATGAAGTCTATTGCATTTTCACAGCTGATTTATATCCCACAAAGAGAAAAAATGTAACCAAACAAATTAATTGAATGTGAATTCAGCTGGCAATCGACTTCATATACTTTCATTAAATTGAAAAGGTTTGAAACAAGTCGCTTTTTAAAACAAAATATGACATTACAGTGTTTTCTTTGTGAATTTTTTAATAACAAAAATAGCTGTTTTATAAATCTCAAACGGCAGTGAGGACAGTCTAGATTAGTGAAAATAATTTAATCAATTTAAATTTTTGGTCGGAACATGGTATTAACTACTCAGCCAAGCTAATCACTGTATCACTAGTGAAATTCAAATGTCAATGTAGTTTAAAACAGTCTTTTGGTGCAACCTCAATAAATACTAAGCAAGCCGAACTGTCACACCCCCTACTTTCTATTAGGATATAATTTGATTGGTATAATTTCAGTTTGCTTTACCAAATCTAAGTAGGTACAACTTATTCCTTACATTCAGCCTGCTAGTTCTAAAAATATCCTATGGGACAAGCGCTGCTAAGCTCAGTATTGCATGACCGTACTAGGAGTTTAGTCTTCTCAATTATTTTTATTTTAATAACTCATTTTATATACACAAATCTATTGCAATTATTGGTATTACTGGTGTTTCTCTCTTCTCTTTCATAAGCAGTTTTTGCAGTCTCCGACATGCCCTTGAGTGCCATTACGAACCGGGTAAGCGAGTTCAAAAACATAATTACTAACCGCATCGTCATGATTGCACATCGTAAACAACTTAAAGCAACAATTTGTTGTCCAAACGTCAGTCATCACTCAGTCCCGCGGCTTCGTCGTTTAGCACTTTGATACTTCAATCAATTTGTAATTTTTCTCTTTTTTTCTGGCTTATTCGTTTTACGCCCTCGTCAATTTCGCGCTGCTGCGAAACTTAGTCGACAATTTTACTCGCTACTTACGTACTTGCACTTCCCCACTTAGCTGCCCGCGTACTTAATTACTTGGTGTTAATTAAAATCTCTTGTTGGTTTATTTAAAATGCCAGTCACTCGAAACGCTTAAGTCGCAATTACTGTATGTCAACATGATTTAAACGATTTTCTCGCTGGCACTTCGCTTTTTGTGTGATTTTTCATTGCAACTCAGCGTATTTTGCGTATTTGGCTGCATCAACGATGTCAAACTTAAATAGTCTAGACACTTGCGCTTAAGACCCACAAACATCCTCTCACGGACGCTCGATTTCTTTATGTTGTTAACTTGTATAGTGCCGAAGGCTGTCACTAGTCTTGGTAGACGTTGAAGATTCTGCTTATTTACTCTGTGAATGATGCGTTGATCTGGAGATCGCAGATTCTCATTTTCTTCATAAAAATTAGCAACGCTGGTGTGGTTGAAAACAGTATTACTAAAATTAGTTACCAACATATCAATTCAAGCGGACTATCATCCAGTCCCAGTATTACTTACCAGCCACTAAAATATTTGCTACGAGCCTCTAGCGGTAATCAAAAACCGAAAACCCATCTACAATAGCCCTTCTTATGGAGAAATGCATTTATCGTTTTTCCAGTCTCTCTATAGTCAACTATCAAGCATCACTGAAGATCGATTGGCCTCTTGACGATCTCCAAATAAAACAAATCCATTAATTTCAAGATAAATCGAAAACTTTGTATTTTCCGCACTGCTCTTTAAGCATGACACCCGCAAAAATAAGTGTCTCCACTCTAGCAATGCAGCTCCTTTCATATCCCTAGCTTCTCACGTAAAGTTATCCGATAATTTTTTACATCAACTCGAAGTGCGGTTAAATGCGCAATGATATCCAACAAGAAAAATGCAAATTCATGGCATAATTCATATGTATGCGCTCAATAACAAATTTTCGAAATGCCGCAGCCAATTTTCAAACGCTTTCAAACTAGTTGACAGTGACTGTACGCAATTCTCCTCTATAGACGCTTGTAAATCTGCATATATGCATATCGGTGGCATATCTGTGGCATGTGGTATGCCATTATGGTTGCCCACATTCAACGCTGTCACCTCATTATCCCACCCATAAACATTGCAGCACCGCTGAGCGCTACAATGGCGCAACTGACAAGGGCAAAGGAGCTTATATATACGTAAGTCTAACCAAGCACATGAGACGCATGATATGTGAGAGCAGCTGCAGCAGCCGCCATGGATAATAAGCAGCCTCGCAATATATGTGCTGTGCAACTACCAGCAAACAAAGGGAGGCCAGCTGTGATGCCGCTGTCGTTTACGCATTGCTGATTGCGAAATGTCACTCGATTGCTTTATTGCTTTTGTTGTTATACGCTAACTGGTTAACGACGCTACACAGCACAGCGTAGAGTAGCTGAAGAAACTGTATTAAATTTTCTCCACACACGCTCTTGTGACGCTGCATGGAGTCATGGTGGGTTTTTTTAATTTCTCCACTGAAGCGGTTGTCAGCAGGTTACTCATACGCAGTGACAGCATGCGCTATCAATGACAGTCTGGTTTGGTATTTAATATTAAAACATATTAAACCGTCAAGAAGCGTCGAAGTGTACGCGTTTTGTCTGCAGCTTATTATAAGTCACCGACATCTCAACTCCTACTTCTTCTCTCGCTCTCACTATCGCTCTGGCTCTTGTTATATGTGTGTTATATGTGCCGCCAGCTTTGTGACAAACTCTGCATTCAAGCGTCTGTAACGATTTATATTACCTATATGTATATATGTGTGTATATGTATATATTTATTGTGATAATTGTGTGCGTGAGTTTGCTCTTGCAGTACTAAATTTAAGCGCATCGCACGTGCGTGACCCAACTGTTGATAATTCCGCGTCTCGTCAAGCAAGTAAGCTCATCGAATGGAAACACCCACCGCCGTCTATGTGTGTATTTCTACGCTGTTGGTGTACGTGATTTGCTTACTTCATCAGCCGCACTGGCTTTTTTGTCAATATCACTCTTTATATGCTTGTCTCTCTAACAATTTGTCTGGTTATCCTTTTACCGTTATTGCATATACTCAGCGGTGCATTCGGAGCGTTGGTAGATGTCACATAAAAATGTAAAGGCACGCAGAGTATTTTAAATAAAGATTGGAAATGTTAATTTTCATTAAATAATTAATTTAAATCTAAAACAATTCATTAAGGCGGTCCTTTGATTTCTGTGTAATGTGAGTAAGCATAAAAATTCTAAAAAAATCGCTAGAAACTAGCTGCGGTAATTATGTTGCTTCGCGTACTTTCACTTGTATAAATTGCGACTGTTTTTAGAGAAAGAACATTTCTGTGTATTGGCTTTAAAGGCCTCTTTTGAGAATGCTTACACATTCAAGTATAAATATGTGTCTACGAAACCCAAATAACAAAAATACATATGTATATATGTATATGTGTACATATAGGTATATGTGCAAGTGAAAAGAAAAGCAAAAGAAATCAGTGCGAACAACACTATCTAGAGCACTTTGATAAAAGAGCTTTGCTAGGGAGCCCACCTTTACATGCATGTAAGAGGAAAGAATCTGTTTCTTGCTACTGTTACTGCCGCACGAGCATATGTATGCAGGTGTGTACAAATAAATCGAATTCCACATATATTCAAATCGAACGCGAGAGCTGTCAATGGCTACAGAAAGCTTAAAAGTGAGGACAAATTACATTTGAGTCCTAGCTCGCTCCTTTGCTAGGGTATTGTATCAAAGTGCTTTTATTCAAAAAGTACATATAAAAGCAAGCGTCTTAGCCACAGTCTTTGATAGATTCAAAGCACGACATAGATAAGCTCTAACTAAAGGGAATAATTATAAGTGTCCCTCATTCGATGTCAGGCTTCATTATTGGTGAACTTTAGAACTACTTGCTTCCGCCTTGAGAATGTTCTAAGATAATACTTTCCGCATTCTCAAAAGCTTTCCGCAATTTTTTCGTTACGGAAGGGTGCGATAAATTAGTAACTAGCACCGCATAGATACTTTTCAGACCATCGCATTAACAGGCCCCAAATTGAAGATATGCGAACCTTTGTTCGGATAGAATTGACCGGAATCAAATTCATCCTTGCTTCTAACGCAACTGGCAACATCTCCTTATAGACCTCATATGTGAAGAAATCTTTGTATAACTATTTCTTAAAAACCCCGAAAGTTCACAATTGCTTTGTTTCTCTAAAGAAAGCTAACAAGTTACCGCATTAAGCTATGAACCAGCCCACCTTATACCTACCTTACTTGTTATTTCCCAAATAGTGTGACAGTAAAATCAATACCGCATCCGCACCCGCGCCTGCAAACACTACTAGACACTAGCAAAAAGACATACTTCCTTGCTACCAGAGCTATGTGCAAATGTGCATACTGCTCGTTCTAGAAATTTTTTTTCACGCCACTCTAGTCGTGGAAATTTACTGTTGCAGTTGTCGGCATGTGGTTTTTTGTTATATTCGGTAGCGTTTCACTTTTTTTTTTTTTAATTTTTTTGCACTCGCTACGCCAATGCAGCTGTCAACTGAAATATTGTGGATTTGTCTGAGAAATGCAAATGTTTTTGAGCTCCAAAGTATTGGTATGCTGCTGTCATGTTGAATTCTTCACTTGCCGATTTCTGCATTTTCTTTTCGTAAACTGAAGCAACGAGGTTGGAAAGTTCCTAGAAAAAAAGTTTAAGCGAATAGGAGTTAGAAGTTTGACAATTTATTGAGGAGAGAGACTGTCAATAGCCCACTTAAAATATTAGTACTGAAAAATAAATAAATACTAGAACTAAGAGACCCTTAAAACTTAGGTCTTATTTGAGAAGTGTTGCTATTGAAGAAACAAGTAAAAATTTACGCAGATTGTGAAGGAAATTATAAGTTGAAGAAACAGAGAGAACGCCTTCTCAAAATTCAATAAACAGGCAGGGATTTGGAGCAGTGGCAAACAAGAAACAGTGTATATGAATATAACACGTAACCTCCGAGTACTATGCATACACAACTTATTTTCCTTTGGGGATAGAATAAATACACAAATGTTCTTGGATTGATCAGGCAACTCGGATACTAACTGTAAGCTTAACTATTTATACTTATATACAGATCTTACAGAAGAATTTGCCATAGAATAGTTTGTATGGGATATTTACCTTTATAAATGGCCAACCATGAGGAAGTATGAATAACTGCGCGATTTTTTTGACAGCAACCTATTGACTCTAAGCTGAGAGTAAGCCCATTGTCAAAATCATCGCAATAATTTCGGTACTTTCTTCTTGATGGTTCTACTTTCGCGGAATACCAGACTTTCAGGCCGGTGCCGTTATATATTATAAAATTAACGCTATTTCCGATTCGTGAGGGTTTGAGGCTCAACAGGTTTTTGGTCTAGTGTTTCTCTGCTGATCGAGATTAGCGACAAATCCCAGTGTAAACTAACTTAGTAGACCATAGAAAGTTAAATGCGTTGAGACTACGTGAGACTTTATACCAAATTAATGTCGAATCTAGAAGTGGAAGACCTTCAAAACACTAAAGGACCTACTTTTTTTTAAATCATATGAACAAAAGACATACTCACTCCATTGACTGTCCGTATGAAAAGGTATTTGAGCACCACTAAGATCGCTAGTAACTATCAGCGCTAATACAAAGCCATTCGGAATATTTGAAAAAAATCTAACAACTGATTTCAAGTGTTTTGAAAGTAATCCTGCTTCAGAATCTGAGCTGTCGTTTCCAATTTCATTCAAAAGATAAATATTTCAATAATTTGTAAACTTTTAAAATTTTAGGCAAAGGCGCCTGTCAGAACGCGACTCGCTGGCAATAAACTCAAAGCCGGAAAAATTTCGAATAAAATAGCTCAAATTCGCAAACAAAACTCTCGTGAAAAAGTAAAAGCAAAAACCGTTAAACGCATTACTTTATGCAACACGAGTGCAGCCCGCCCTGCATGAAAAAGGCAACTCAGCCGCACACCCACACATGCCAACAAGTTATTGTATTTTTTTAATAATTCCACTTTAATCCGCCAAAAATGTGTCAAAATTCGACATAATGGCAACATGCCAACAATGTGCTAAGAACTACGTTCAAATAAGAATGCAACAACTTGAATACACAACAGAGGGAGAGCGCTGCGGCACGCGCAAAAAATGCATGCACCTATGTGTGGCATGTTTGTGTTAGTGATGAAAATTGCAAATGAGCGTATGTGTTTGCAGTGTTTTAATAGTAAATTATTGCGAACAGTAAAAGCTTCGAATCGAAAACAACACGTTTGAAGCAAAGTACACAACGAGAATGAACACAAAAGAAAACAAAGAAAATCGAAAAAATCAAAGCGAATTGCCAAATGAAAAGTGAATTCAGAGCGGATGATCACACCGCGGCCCAAAAGCAAATGATTGAGTGTCGCCCAAAAGCGAGCATATTGAGTAAAACACACACACTACTACACGCTGGCGGCAACGCGAACCACTGAAATATGTGCTACAACCGCGAATATGAAATGAGCATATGACATGTGGATATTTCCCCTAACAAACATTGCACTCTTTTTTGCGCCACCTTTTGCTGTTGTCGTGACACGAGGTGCTGATCCAGAAAAACAACGAAACGCAACGAAAAGGCAAAAAAACGGTTGATGCATGCAAACAATGCATATGCGTGCTGTTATACGAAACTTTTCATTAATTTTTCTGCAGTGTAGTTGTTCTTCTTTTTTTTGTGTATTTTTGTGTTGAAGTTAGGCCAAAGCTGGGCCAGGCAGGGAGCGAGAGCCGGCGCGCATCGTATGTCCTGCAGCGTTTTGCCAAAGTGTATAGAGAACGCGAAGGAAAAAGCGCAAGCTCACACCTTGGCGCATGCAAAATAAATATGCATTTTGGCAGTGCAATTCAAGTCGGACAAGTGGTAGAGTGGGGGATTATTTAGCTAGCACAGGCAAACATGCGCACCGACATTTTTAGAAACAGTCAATCTCTGATATAAGTCATCCAATGTTGACAGCGCTCGTATTTGTGTGCTCTGTCACTTGAATGTTCTAAGCCTAAGTGCAATTGAAGCAATCATTTCCATCGTATTTCAATCGACAAGGTCGCTTTGAATACAATGCGGTACCCATAAGTTCATCTCTATTATTTCGTCTCCTGAATTTATGAGCTGCACTTCTGGCAAAACTGGTGTCAATATCTTCGGCATGCACACTAAATCAAATAATAGCCATTTCTTTGCGGATAGAGCCACGAAATTCAGATTTTCCCGCCAACAAATATGGCCATTTTCTTATTTTTTTCACATTAAACTAGAAATTTCTTCGATCGGTGAAGCGAAATATAAAATAGGTTAGGTTAAGTTAGATAACTGATACCTCACCATGGCGAGCGATCCCACTTAGACTGTTGTGTACCAGTACAGTTTTCTGTGAAGCCATGCAGAAAACTCCTGTTGTTGGATTGCAGCTATCGACAAAACGCTCTGAACATGTCACAAATCTACTTTGTTGTTTTTTTTATATCCGCAATTTCACCTAGATGTCTAAAAGTATGAGATCCGTCGTGTCTATTCGGGGAGGAAGCGTTGAAATGATCTATCTCATATCCTTATAAACAGCTGGCATCCTGTTCGATGTTCAGCATCATCCGCATGGATCCCGATCGAACAGCTTCCAATTAGATCTCTTAAAATCAATTAAAAGTGACACTTGCTGAGAGCGAACGGGCAAAAAGAACCTTGCGAGCTGATTTAAGGCCCAATAGTTCAATAGTAAACCACAAGAAATCAAACGAGCCTCTAGCCGTTCTCAATTTGCAGTTATTAGCAGCCCTACAGCTTCCTGGAATACCTGTAAGCAGGCATACAAGCCAGTCTAATCATTAATCTAGTCCAGACAACCCTTTGCTAGTATTGAGCGAACAGTCAGCGAACACAAGGCTAATATCGCTGCTCTACTATCGGACCAGATAGTCACCACCCTGAAGAGGCTGCGCTCCGAAGCAGTAGATCTACTGCTACCTTAATTGTAGGCATCTCCGCTGAGAAGACGCAGGATTAGTCAGAAAGTACAAAACTGAAAAGAAATGCTCACCACTTTTCTATTCCAGCGAGTCCTTCCCTCGCTCCCCTGGCATCCTTGAAAGTGTGTGAGCAGAGAAACGACAGCCAGTGCTAGGTTGGGTAAGCTGGTGATCCAAGGTTTTTGTTATGAAAGCAAAGTATATGAGTATTCTTAAGTACCCAAACTTGCTCATAAATTTCAAAATACATGTGTTTTTTCTTTGGCAGCTATCTTTATAGCAAATCTCTACTTTAAAATTAGGCTTTATCCACTTCCGAAGCCTTCGTACAGCAAATAAAAAACAAATAAAACTGAACGGTGTCAACATGACTATCATTGAATTTCTTTTTCACGATAGAAGCGGTCCTCTAACAAATATCCCCAAAAACTTTTACTCAGAATGAGTCACTTTCAAAGGCTGTGTGGACATGTGATGCGATGCAGCATACTCAAGTTTTTGTAAAAACTATTCACAGATATGTGATGAAGAATTTCTGTGGAAAATCACAGACAAAATATAAGCTTAGACATAGGCACAATTCTCCACCGAACCTATAACTGCAGTAAATCAATTTTCTTGCTATCAAACACCGCAGCTCGAAAGAAACCAAAAACAAAAATGAAAAACTAACTACTGACAAGAGACTCAACTCAAAATTTTCAAAAAGTGGTTTATGAAAATGACAAAAAATACGAAAACTACGCCCAGCGATGGAATGAAATTCTGAAAAAAAATTGAACATTTTTGTTGATTTTCTTTCGTTTTCAACGCAGCAACTTGTTTTTTGCGAAATGGTGCCAACACGGTGCGCCGAAAGGACTTTGATCAGAGCTACATAAAAAAGCCAAGGCTAACAACGCACTCGTAAAAACGGGGCATTCACAAATAGCGCGGCGCAGCGCCTAAAAGTGCGCATCAAAAGAAGCAAAAAGCAACGCTTTCGACAAGCTTTATTGCCTCGATTCACTTGGCTACATACGAGTACACTTCCCTGACCATTACATACTTCGCGGCCGGTTACATACGCGGCTAACTAACGTTACCCTCCAACTTGTGCGCTTAGGGCGCTGCCCCAAATTACAGCGCTTCTAGTTAAATGAACGCGAAAATTACTAGACAGTCACCAATGCATATGCCCGCATATGTAGGCTCCACACGGTGTTCACTATTCACATGTTGCCCAGTATATCCTTGTAACCATGTAGGGTGGCCTAATAAAAAAGCAAGAAAAGTTGCTCATATGTAGCACATTTGTTCGCCGTTTTTTCCCCCTTTTTTTCTTCACCAAATGCCGCAGAGCATTTGACACCTGCAGGCGTTTGCTAGTCTCAATAGTTTCGTAGTGATGAGAAAATATGTAGGGCACTGCTGCGGGCATTTGATGCGCTCCCAGTTATAATAACTGTTCGGCCGGAAGTGTGAACGCTTTGGTGGAGGCCTATTGGAGGAAACCAGTTGGTCGCGTTGAGTGAAAGCAAAAACTACGAAAACGAAAAAGGATTTGAGTACCGTTGAAAGAGCGCTTAAGTACGCGAATTGTAGTTTTATTTAGGGGGGGAATTGTTTATAATTTCTTCTTTATTATGAAACTCTTGCAGAATAAGTTCTGTAAGCAGACTGCCAATCTGTTTACTTTATTGTAGATATCGATAACCAAACAAAAACTCGTTGTTAGTCGATCAACCAACAACAAATAATGTTTGTTAAATTTTATTTTGCCTACATTTAGGCGCATTAAAGTGGCCTATCAGTTTCATCTGCTCTCACACCTACTTTTTACCTTTTCCTCATGCTGTGTGATTTGGACGAATTGGCTTTTTGCGTGCCATGTGAAAGTTGATCCACAGGCGGCAACAAAAACTTGAAATGTATATCTGTGTGTGTGTGATTGAAGCAATGTTTTGGCACTCATTGCAAATACGTTTGGCAGTTTTATTTATTTGCCGCAACAACTGAAAGGGGCAAAAGATCAAGAGGTGCTGGGAACGGAAAAGACGAAAACGGAGTAGAAATATTGTGGGTTCGGCAGAACGTGTTGAATCAAGGCGGCAGACTGCAACAACAATACGCCAATGATATATGAGTGGACTTGTGTGAGTAATTGGGGTACTGCGATGTGTGATGTCTACATATGTGGTACATACATTTGTATGTGTGTCAATACTTAGAAGTTCAGCACACTGTGAAGGTGAATTAATGTTTTTTCGAATTTAATAAAAAGCAAAAAAGGGAACTCCTGTGTCGTTATGGTATAATCTTTACCGTGAATTATATGCGTATATTTAAGAGTGAGTCTCAAAAGCCGATATTCTAAATAACGGCAATTTCTTGCGACTTTTCACCATAGTCTTAAGTACTTTTAGAAAAAAATATATAAATTAAAAAAATTTTTCATTAAACAAAAATATTTTTTTAGAAAGAAAATCCAAACTGAAAAAACTTTTTATAGATTAGAAAAATCTCCCATTAAATAATAATATGAGAGTATAAATATAAAATAAAAAAAAAATAAAAATCCCACAAAATTTTTAATTTTGAAAATTGTTTAGTACTCAATTTTACTTAATTTTCAAGAAACTTTGCAGCTTTGTCATTTTTTCGTGTTGAAATTATTTGATTTTCAATATTTTCTATAAATCGTCATTTAAAGACCATCAAACTTCCATCATGGCGCATCAAGTACAGTCTGATTAAATTGACAACGGGATTCGTATAAACATAGCACCGTAAATACACAAAGGTAGATTTACAATATATACCACCATGTCCATGGGGGCACTTAGGTAACTGCATATATGTGATATGTGATTTACGTGACTAGAATTTGCTAACAATTTGTCACAGTCGGTGCGGGAGATCGGCTATAGCCGCATATACACTCATACAATAAAGCTATAAAGTCGCACAGACAAGCATCTCTGCACACGCACACACACGCCCACTTGGCTGCCGCAAAAGTCAACACGAACGCGAGCGAAGTACCTTAATACTTTCAACTAAAATAACAATTTATTCAGTTGCTTTTATATACGATAAACAATATATATTTAGAATATAGGTACACTAAAAACAATAACAAAGGCCTAACAACGTGCCACTCACCACTTACCTATCTTAGGGGTATAACACGTACTACTTATGTTGATGATATGCACGTGCTTTATTATTGTTGTTGTAGCAGTGCATGTGAATTGGCTTAGTGTTCACTTGATTGATAGTAGGTTAAGTGGGGTATGTGAAATAGAGGGAGCTGCGGATAAATAATGTGTCACCGTCGACACCCTGTACCTGTAGAACAAAGCTCATGTTTGTGAACTCACCACACGAATGCATAGCACAGCTGTTGATAGTATTTTACGTCGAATTTTTCATTGATGTACTTCAATGGCATTTTTGATGAGTTTGTCAATTAGCAGGCAATTTAGTACTTGAAGAATTTAAAAAAAAAAATGTTTTTTATTACCGTTTTAATATTTACCGTAGAATTTGTTAAATTTTGGACAGGGTTAAGATATTTGTCACAAAGTTGTATTGATTTGGTCCTGAAATTGAAAAACAAAGAACCTGTAGGTGCTAGACCTCAAACTCTTTGAATCATATATATTATAGCAATAAACTTTTAAGCCAAGGCTTATGCTTATCTTAGATTTCTACTTCGAACGAAGAAATGCTATATCCAGCTAAGTGTCTTTTAGGAACTCGAGTTTCTGACTGACAGTAAGACCTTCAAATAATCCAATACCACCAGATGAGATGAAAACCAAAGATGTGAAAACTCTAGCGAATCGTCTTTAATATGACAAAGAGCATTGATCATTGTCGTTCCAAGTGCACTAAATTACCGAAAGAGTCAGCTTTTACACCTTCTGAGTAATCTCATCAATGCGTTTTAACTTATCGGCGTCGAACCTTCCTCGTGCTTTTTGAAGTTCGTTTTTTGTTACACAAAGGCGGGTGCGTATCTTGGCTGCAACAAAATAGTGGTCCGAATCAATGCTAGGACCACGGAGCGTACGCACGTCTAAAGCACTGGAGACGTGTCTTCCATCTATCACAACATGATCGATATGGTTAATGGTTTTTAGATCGTAGCTTGATGGGGTTTCCTGTGCTGGAATCTTGTACTACGGATAACCATCCTCATTGAAGCTGAATTTACCGACGCTGTGCCAACGATGCCTTCTTCGCTCACCCTGGCGTTAAAGATATTTTTGGTCACATCGTGCTTCTCTTCCGTCGGAGCGTGGGCGCAAATCAGCGAAATGTTGAACAACTTCGCTCTGATACAGGTTTTGGACCTTTTCGTCTCAGTCCTTGTCCTGTTCATCACACTTCTTTGACGGCGGTAATGTCAGCCTTTACTTTTACGAGGACGTCAACCAGCAGTGGCACTTTCACAGTTATCCTGACCAGGATCTTCCAGGTGCATGCCTTTAAATCGTAATCCTTAACACATTTGCAGTGGTCGTCATCAAAAGGGTCTCTTATCCGAAGCTGTTTTGATCTCTTCATTGAGGATGTTTGTTTACCCAAAACCCAGCCGACACCCCTGGGGAGGGGGATGTTTCGCCTTTTCACTTTTGCCCGCCTTTAAACTAATGTTTTTTGGAAGTCATGTACTGCTTGATCTATATATAAAAGAATCGTTTCTGGCCACTTCCAAGTGAATGGCGCTCAGAGAACTTTCCTCACTTGTTTGAACTTCTACACATGGCACCATCCTCAAAAAACTACAAAACGAATAAAAGTTTTTTTCACCTATACGTATAGACCTCGGCTGAATACCACCTCCGATCAACATTTAATTTTTTTCTAAATGCCATTTTTTCGGTGACTCTTAAAACGCTCAGAATTTTCGTCTCGGTATAAGTAATAGCCTATCAGCTAATTACTTTTAAGACATGACAACTTTATGGCACAGGGTGCTTTTCCACCTCCTATTAGAAACTGAGCAACATGAATATATTAGAAACACTCTCAAAGTCAAAGATTCGGTGTACTTTTCCCATCAAAAGATTATATAACATTAGCATTTTAAATGGTGTTCGGCAACACTGCACCAATACAGAAACAAATTTCCGATGCCACTCAACTTTACGCTTTCAAGTTAGTGGTGCTCTGTTGTTTACTAGCACTTCCACGCAACGTCCATAATTTCACGGCATCGCCAGGCACACCTTACTAAGAGCATTTACATAATTTGAGGGCGGACTGCGGGTGGCTTGCTAATTTGCGACAACAAAGCGAGTAAACTTTGATGTACACGCCCACAAAGTGATGAGCAATTAAATTGTTTGACATAACATGAAGGACATGCATCAAGAGAGATCGACGATAAGCTTTAAAAAAATATTAATTATGCAGGGGTTCTGAAAATCTTAAACTTTACGGTCATTGAGCTTCCGATTGTTAACAAATTTATTGTGGTTCTAAAAAAGCAATAAAATATCATTAAACTTCCTGCAAAAGCTATGAAACGAGATATTGTTTCCAGTACTTGGAAGCGGGATTTCAATTATTCTAGCTGACAAAGAGAAAAACTAGAAAACTGTAAAGTGGATGAACTTCACGTTACAATTAACAGCTCACACTTGGTTAGACCTTCCTAGAGGTGTCCAAGAACCTATTTTTCATACTACCAGCAAAATAAATATTATTTTTTTTACCCACCTTAACACATATTTTTATGCGTGGATGGCGCCAAATTTTGGCAAATTACTTTAAACAACGATTCACTTACACATACATATGTATATGTGTTTTATATCAGCATCATCTTCAAGGGCGCTCAAACTCCTCCAAACAATAATAAAGCGGCTTATGTGGGTATTGTCGACACCCTTTTGGGTATTCAGCCATTGTATTGTCATATGATACATTCCTACATATATTGTATGTATGTATTTCCTTACAAGGTATTTATATGGGCATGTAAATAACAGCAACAAGTCTGCGTCGAAAACTTTGAACTTGAGAAAGCAATTTAAAAGAAGGAAACCATTAAAAGCTAAATAACGGAAAGCATGTCGTAATGACAACAAGAAGGAAATCGTTATAAAACCTAATTTTTGGTGTGGGGATAAGCGAAATTGGCTGTGCTTTAATATTGATACTATGAGCAGGGTATATGAAGTTTGTCACGTAGTATGTAACTCGCAGAATAAAATTTCGGATACCCTTTGTGTGTACGAATATATAAAATACCAGCATGGAGAGCTATGTTGAATTGGCAATGTCCGTCTGTCCGCATATATGCCAGCCAGTCTTTCAATGTTTGCAATTTTGAGCAAAATTTTGTGCTCCAATTTATTGTGCACATCTTTTCTGCCCAATAAGCTCCTCATTTGTCCGAACCTTCCAATCGGACTAATAAATCGGACTTATAAACTGTAGGATTTATATCACTACACATATCTTGATAAACGGTCTTTTCCGTTATTAGGTAACCTTATTAGGTAACTTTTATTCGTTGGAAGCACAACGTGGAAGAAAGAGTGGAAAAGCCAACAATGCTGATGCTCTTTCCGACGGCGGCTCCTGAACTGGTACTAAACCAGCCACCTATAGACCTCTTCGCTAAAAACTGTGCAGCAAAATCGGCGGGACGACTAGTGGCTGCAGGAGAATTTACATATAGAATCTTCAGGCATAGCTCAATTGGTAATGGCGATTGGGCAAACACCGACTACATGACCCCACTCTTCAACTGGAAAAGAATGTTCAAAGCAAACATAGAAATAGATGGCTGGCGTAAAGTTATGTTAGCTACGCGCAACACTTAGAACATCTATACTGATGGCAGAACATCTAGAGGATGGAGTTTGTGCATGAATATACTGTGCAGAGTTAGGCATAAGGCATTAAGTTGCTGGGCCACTGCAGTACATTTCAAGGTGAGGTCTTTGCTAATGTGAAAACAGCGGAGCTGCCCTCTTATGCATCTGCAGGCAATTCCAGAGTCAACATCTACGTAGACAGCCAAGCAGCAATTAGGGCAGTAACTACGTACCGCATATCGGCCGATCTTGGAAAGCCAAGCCGCAGTGGAAAGTGTTGCCAGAACTAAGCACCTTCACCCCTACTGGGTGCCAGATCACAAAGACATCGAGAGCAATGAAATAGTGGACAAGATTGCCAAGAATGGTGTGCGACTACTATCCGAAAACGAGATAAACATTGGGAAACCCATGCATTGCCCCTACGACGGTCTCGACAGAAGCTTGGTAAAGAAAATCAAAACACGATGGAACAAGCTATCATATCGGGGTGAAAGACTGCAAATACTATTTGGCCACTGTCTGGTGATGGCATACGTCCGCTGAATGGGCCAGACAGATAGAAAAGACAGCAGGAAATGTTTAGAGCAGAGCACCCGGGAAACAGTAAAGCATATCTCTTGTCCCGCAGTGGCAAGACTACGCCGTAAGAATCTGGGCTCTCCACGGCATGATACACTAGAGGATAAATCGGTAATGAGGAAGCTGTGTCTGTTGAAATTCACGTCAAGTGCAGGCATCATAAAGGATGAATACTTATCTTGGACCTAGGAAGTACATTCCATTCCGCATCGCAAAGGACCTTAACTGATATATGCGTGGCTTATTGCCTACCAGTTTAATCCAACCTAACCTAACCTACCACCTGAAGTTACTTACTAAAGGGTTCGAGTTAAGTATTCCGCACCCTTTTTATTGAATATAATTTCCTTATTTTATTTATTTAACTCCTATAATTCACAAAACTGCGTTAATTTATTTCATTTCATGAATGTTTAAACCAATTTATTTTACTAAGAATATTAAGCTTCATAACCTAGAAATCTGAAAATATATTTAATAAACCTTTGGATTTTGAAGGTAAATGTGCTGCATAAATGAATTTGCAAAGTTTTCTGCTTTGACACTTTTATAGAAAATTTAAGGCCGATACTATTGGGCATATTTAGCGGAATACCGCTATATTGAACTGTGAAATGTGCCGTTATTTACTAATGGCATTTAATTAAGAGCGTAGCGTTGTATCAGCGGAATTTTTATTGACATACATAAACATTTATTATTAAATATTTTTTCAGACAGACTTAAATAGATTTGCAACAGTTGCGAAATTTTGCGGCAATAAAATATTAATGCCAAATCATAAAGTTAAATCGCTGTGATGCCGCGCTGCCATTTGCGGCATTAGCAAAAGATTTTAATAGCGCCACAATATCAGTGAATGGAATATATAGCAACAACAGCAACAAAACTATATTCTAAAGTTATTTGAAAATCAGAAGTTTGAAAATAATCAATGCCATTTCATAGGTTCCAATTTAAATTCAATAAAAACGCTGAAAATTGTAATTGAAACAACAACAAAAAGCTGCGCATATGACAGCAAACAATTTAAACACCGGCCTCTTTAAAAACCAATGCGATTTGCATTTGCAACACAAACACAACAGAAGCAACAAACAGCAACTATCACAAACAAAGTCACGTGTTCTTCAATAATTCAGTCAGTCACGGGTGAGCATCCGATATGTTGTAAAAAATGACTTAACTCAAATTTCGTGGATACTGGAAGATGTCATTTTTCATTTCATTTGTTGGCTAAAGTTAGATTTTTTAATTTCACTTCATTATCCATAATGAATTCTAAACCAGCGCTTTTTGATTTCGTGCTTTGTAATTTCACCAAAGACTTTGAGGTCTCTTTTTATAGTTACTTCAACTGTTCCTTTTAAGCAAATCGTATATACCAGAGCGACTGTACCTTGTAACATTTTATGAGACAGCATGACAGATCTGAGCCATTCAGCTCCAAAACATTTAGGAGCTTAGAGCAAGTCGAGCGCTGAACACAAGGTCTGCGATGTACTATATCGATAAAGATAGGATCATAACAATTTTCGTTATTCCATACATCACTGTTTATCTTATTCGGCATCATAAGGACTAGCGTGGAAATTCCTTGACTCTGTCGAGGCAGCTTCCAAGAAACATTAAACTGGAAAGCCTTTCGTTCATTCTGTTCTATTACTCACTTTACTACCGAGCTTCCGGTGACAAACAACATCTTTTAATGTTAACCTTTTACCAAATATAACCCAGAATCCCACTTTCGATTGTGACGCATTTAACTCTTTTGTTCCTATTGATATTATAAATATTCGAAATAATAGTTTTGAAACCACTGTAAGGAGGGATGATGTAGAATTTCACCATATGTTGTACAATTAATAATAGCATACAGACGCTTTCGCAAGCTAGTCTCTGTTGGAAAGTGTCTTTATTAACTCTCCTTGTTGGTAGAGCGGACATGTAATTTTAAGCAAATAATTCATCATAGCTAAAAAATATCAATTCGCTTCAGTACTAGCCAATTTGATTTTGAGCATCCGAATATCTTTTTGACAATAAAAACAATGCAGTCAGTTCCAATTTCCCTACAGGCTTTCTGCAATCTACTGTCTATATTTGATATGAATTTACATACGCAAATGACTGTTTGCTTTGGACATCACGTTTATTTGCCTGACGAAGCTATAAATGTATTAAGTATTTATCTGTATTGAAAAATATTTCAAATACGCGCGAAATTTATTTTTCATCGCATTGCCATGTTTGTATAGACCTCATACACATATTTGTAACTACACACTCGTACACAATCGTGATTGATTGAAAAAATAGTAGAATTGCAAATATTTTTATAAAAATAAAACAAAAAAATAATCTTAAATCATTTTTTATTTGATTTATTTGATTTTATCAATTCTGAATTTCAAAAGATTTAAAGATTCATTTAGAGCAGAAAAAATGTACCGTATTGTATACGCTGCATATACACAATCTAATTTGAACTCAACAAACTAGCAGTACACTGGCATATCAGTTGGTTAAATCATCATGAAGCGGGTGAGCAGCATTTGATTGAAAATTAAACCAAAAATCCACCTCAAATGTTTCAAAAATATTTTCGATCTATCAGTGTGAGATTTCATGGTAATTTGCTAATATTTTCAATTTTCAACGGCATGAAGCAAAGCAAATTTTCATAGAATAACTAAAGATGCTCATAACAACTTTGATTGCATGATATAATATGCAACTGATAGAGTTGTTTACCAATAGAAATGCAGTATATTTGAGTAGGTATAGCTAAGTCTCTTACGAAGAAAACTACGTGCAAAAAATTTAGAATATTTTGAGTTAAATTTTGATTTCAAATAAATTTTCCAACATACATCTACGCTGAGATTTCATCGTTGGTAAAACCTATTAAATTATACAGTCGAACTTCCTTATAGTGAACTTGCATATAATGAAGAGTGTCTTTCAATGAATTTATTTCGAGAAAAAATTGGCAAATACCGATAAGGCATTACCCACATTGGGACAGTTTCTTTATACATTAACTTGATCAGAAGATTTGTGGAGATGATATACAGATTTCTAAATGATTTTGAAGGTTTTGTTAAAAATGAAGAACGGCAGAGAAACGAAAAATAAAAAACACCAAACCTACTGATTATTTAAAAAAAAATTTAAAAAAAATCATAGTTTTTATATAATATAATGAAGTATCTGAATAGTGAAGTGGGAGTGATTTTCGGGTCCCGAGCGAAGTCATTAAAGGTAAGTTCGATTGTATATTTTCAACGCTGGACTTCTGACAAATAAACCTGGTTGTTGGTTAAAAACTATTTTTATAGTTACCTAAGTCTAGAGATTATTAGACAAAATGTCCAAGACATGACACCCACATACTTTTAACGCTATAGCTCGCTTGCAAAACAGTCAAAAAGAAAGGCGCTATTTGGGACTTTTTGAAAAATCTGGTATTTATTGTATGATTTTATAGATTTTGCGAATATATATTTTTGTATAGCGGCCCGTATCATCCAAAGCTCTTGTTGTTAGTATTTCTTTTTCTTCACTTCGACTTCAGACCGAACCATATTATTCACTACAGCACAGACACAGCGCCATCTATGGTTTTACACCAAATCATAATATTTAGCTGAACAATCCCACAAAATAACCATAATCACTAGTATACACTAAACACTTTTAATTTAGTATTTTGGTCCCCGTATATCTTTATTATATCCGCTTGACTTTAATATTTTCAAATAAATCGGCTTAAAATAGAATATTAAAATTTTTGCCAGAAATCATGAAAAATTCACTGAAAATTTGGAATTTTTGTAATAACTTAGGCAAAAAGCTTTCAAGCGACGCATTCATGTATCACAAATACATATGTACATGTATTATTTACGCCTAAGTTTCACTAGGCAAAAGCATACTGCTTTTAACTTTTAGCTTCCATATAAATATGCCATAAATTCAAAATATGCTTTGGGTACTTTGGGTTCACATGGTCGTGAGCTATATTGTACTATATACATATATATATATATTATCTATATTTATACATAAATTTGCCACAAGCTATTAAAAATGTGGCAATATTGATCTCTTGCTTTGCTGCATTCACTGCAAATACATGCAACAGGAAGTATTTCTGATACATTCAACAAAATTTGTAGCAATTTTCCAATATCAGTGACCGTTCGAAAGCACCAAAATATTAAAAATACATATATGCATACAGTAATGAAAGTATAATCGATTTGAAATCTCTAAATCCACAATTATAACTTAGAGTTGGCAAAAATCTGCCACTGCTTCTAACAGGATAATACTAAGCTGAACCCTGAGTCCAAAAGTTTTACTTTCAGCTCCGATATAATTGTATAATTAAATATTTTAGATAACTGTATGTCACACAAATACATACATGATCTGCAAAGATAGAGCAAAGCTGTGTACAAAGCCATCATCTCACCGATTCTCTGGTATGTTTTCAAAATATAATCAATAATTTCTAACCCAAAGTAGTTGAAACGAATCTCTAGTACATGTTATACTCATATCTAAGATTCTTTACAAGTCATCCAAGTTAAGAGTTTGAAAGTGAGTTAGACTAAATTTCATTTTTGAAGCTTCGATTCTGGAATCCACAGCAACATATATAAATAGGATCAGAAACCGCCAAGAAGATCGAGGAAGTAAATATGGGAGAGACAATTTTCCATCTCTCTATTCTTGAGTGAAAAAAGGAATGCCCAGTACATGAACTCATCTGTTATATGGACCAACCTGTATACGTATATAAAGAGCACTATCGCCTCTTTTTTTCTTTTACTAATTTACGGTTGAGAAGAGCAAAAAAAAGGATTATTTCAATACAAATATGTATGTGTAGATTTGTGCAGCATCGGAAACGCATTGGCATGAATAAAGTAAACACAAAATCGAACAATAAAACAACAACTACAACAAATGCCATACTCATGTATGTACTGTACAACAGGAGATGAAAAAAAAACTACCAGAAAGTAAATCCGGCGCACGATTGAGCAGCGAAGCGACGAAACAGAGCGTAACAAGCTAATGCCGAAACGCGTAGCAAGAAAATGCAAGGATTTACGCAAAGATATGCTTCACTCACACCAACAAAGGCACACCCATCATACACACACAAACACGCAACATCGAACAACAACGATTTGCAATTGATGGGAGAAAATGTCATAGAGGGTAATAGCGGAGAAAAAGAAATGGAATTCGGTGAGTTGGCGGAAAAAAGGATAAAAGCCAATGAATGTGTGCGCCGTGATGCATTGATGCAAGAAGTGTTTTCAATAAGCCAAGCGACAGCATGCGCACCCAACTCCGAGCCATTGTTGGTTGCTGTGTGCGGCGGGTAAAAACCGTTTGCGTCTTGTGTCTGCATGGAAAAAGAAACTCACGTGCTTAGGAGTGTGTGTGTGTGTTGGCGTGCTTATTGGCAGCAGGAAGCGTTGTGGTAAACAATATTTTGCAGTTCATTGAACGAAATAAGCGTGTAGCTGATAAGGTAAAATAATTGTTTTTGTTGTAAATACAATGCATGGTTTTCTTAATATTTTGCACAGGCACACAAATGTATATGGATATATGTATATGTACATATGCGAGGTACAAGCTTTTGAGGAATACTATGTGCTCGCAAATTTATGTGTGTTAAGTTCTTTGTGAGAAACTGCAAGAAATAAGTTTATTTTAAATTAAAGAATGCACACAAAAAGTTGGCAAAAAAATTAAAGAGTTGCCATTCCAAGCACTATTATGATTTTTAATAAAATTTATTTTATGCGCCTTTTATTTTCCTTTCGACCTCGTCCGAAATGACGATTTTATTTTTACAGCCTTATCCCACCCTACTAAGAATATTTTCAGCCTTATAACAACTCTTATTTCATCACTAGTACTGAGGCATTTAAAGAACTTAAGATCAATTTGTACCTCTTTGGACAATCGAAAAGCAACGTTGAGAGTTTCTCTCATAAGTTTTCATGATTTTAAAGATCATTTTTCAATTCGAGATATTTACCAGAGAGACAATAAGCAACTCTGAGGTTTTTTTTTTTCAAATCTCACCACTCTCACTGAAGTTTTTACGCTTTATCTTCGTAGAGATTCCAAATTTTTTGCCATCTTTCAGGAGCAACTACCACCCTGTAAAGGTACTTAACATCTGACATGTCTGACTTCAACACAAAAATTAAAGTTACGGACTCTACAGCTTTGAAATCTAAATTAAAGCGGTCTCAATTAATGAGAGCTTTGGAAAAGTTATTTGGGACAGGTCTTGACTGAAATTTATGAAATCAGAAGCTACTAGATTTGATTTTAGAGCCCCTCTTACCAATTATATGTACCACCTGCTGAACCGCTTACAGATCCTCTCTGTACTATAACTCATAAGCCAATTTCTTGCAGGGTACTAAACTTTAATTTTTTCAAGATTGAAATTGTGGTTGCTTTTTATGTACTTAAAAAGTAGGCCTACAAATATGTCGATCAAAGATAAAGTTAAACATCATTTTAAAAACAATTTTACACGCTTTGATAAATTTATGACACGCCAGAGACAATATGACACTTATAGCGGCGCTGATCACAGCGGCCAAAAGGAAGTAAAGAAAAAATGCATATAATTTTAGGTTAAAATACTTAACTTTAAGCAAGTTGAATAATGTTGAGAATTTTTTCCACACCGTCAATGTAGTCAAGAGACGCCATACTGCCAACTGGATGTCAGTTGCCAGCCGCCAGCAGTTAGCGGCATTTGCCAGAAAACCAACCAACCAACTAACCACTAAATTACGTGCTTACGTACATGTGTGAGTGTGAGAGATTGATGCCAGTGAGCAAAAAGTAACAGCACTTCGGACTTTGATCTCAGCCAAGTTTTTATGTGAGGCATCATTTTTGGTTATATCTCATTTGGCCAGCTCAGCTAAACACAATGCTCAATAGAGTTATCTATAAATTTTTATAATATGTAAGCTCCATAAAGCCCAAATAAAATCTTGATATAACAGCTGACTTAGCTTGATTGGTTAACTTTGGAGTATAATTATTAGGATGGTTTTTAAATACACTATAGAAGTAACTTTTAAATCGGATTTCTTAGTCGAATCATCACAGTTCAAGATTGGTTTCTAAAATACAATTCGAAAATGCCTTATTCACCATCTTTTAAACAAATTCTTTGGTTTTCATCTTGCTGCTTGTTATTTGAAATTGCAAATAAAAAGTCGAAAATCGACGGTAGCAATATTCTTTAGTTGTGCTCACTGGGTTACCACAGCTGGAAGTCGCGGTTATGAGTTGAACTCATAGTGGAAATTAAATGCTCAAATACAGACACATAAAACATATATATATATATATAAGTAAATATACATACCACATGATTTTTCCGCAAAAAAAAAATTAGCAAATTCGTTGCCTTTAGGCGCATTATAACTGTTTGCAAATATATACCGAACACATATTCACACCGAACTTTTTTCTCAGAATGCAGCATATTGCCAAAACTATATTATTTTACATATGCCAGTGCTTGATATCAGAGATACGGATATACTCAGCAGTAAAATCACACATACATACAAATGAACGAGGTATATCCGCATGTTTATATTGGCAAAACTGCACGAACTTTTTGCTCACTTGCCGCTACCAACTTATTTCTTGCACGATTTCCCATGTCCTCTTCTCGCGATATTTCAGTATTTGCACCCTCTTTCTTGCCAGCTAGGCGAACAGCAAAATTATCTTCCAAAAATACTTTTGTCACATTGATAAATGATTGCCCTGCACATTGGCAGCTGCGTTAATGCTTACAAAAGAAGGAGCTCTGTTTTTAGAAGGGTAAAATGTGGTGAGGTCAGTGTGAATGCTATAATATTAAAGAGAAAGGTTTTTTATTTGGCTCTTCAAAGTATCTTAAATGCAAAAAATTATGTAACTTTAGAAGAATTGATAGGGTAAAATGAGGGCATACAAGTAGTTAATAGCTTCCGTATGGGATATGTAAAGTAGGTTAGGTACGCCAGGATAATGTTAGAGTTATAACTGATCACTCAAAAGAATGTTTGCAACATAAGAGTTAAAGAATAAATAGAATATAGGGGAAACGCGACTTATGTATGTATTAAATTTTTAGATTTGTAGCCTTATTCTCACACAAAGAATGGAATGTACTTTAATCTCAAATTCCCGATTTATTCGATAAATGGCTGTCTAAAAATGGCAGTTTCTCGAATTATCTGTCTAACATGTTTTTTCAAATTCAGAATTCAATGCTCCTAAAACAGTCTGGTCTATATAACCAGAATATTCAAATTACAACACAACAAACAACTCGTCGAGTGGTTACCGTCACTCCATTCTGAATAGGGCAGTAGGCTAAAGTAGTTAAGATGAGTGTAATTTATAAGGAATTCAGAAACAGTTTTAAAGAAGCTTGAACAAACTTTGCTCATTTATATAAGCCAGAAGACATTGTTTCATACTTTCATGAACTCTGAAATTCCATTACCATACCGTTATATCTCGTCGAATTCCACAACTGGTCTATATAAACTTTTAGATTATCGTGACAATCAAACTTAAGTTTTTAAGCCAATTTATGTCTCAGTTAAAGCCAGTTTAAACACTATTTTTCTCACCCACATATTGCACAACAAAAGTTTAATAGCTTGTCAGTTCTAATTTATTGAAAACAAAACCAGAAGATTTATAGAAAACAGCAATAGCCACCTCGAGCACAATACAATCCCAAGACATGTTAGCCTTAAATTCAGGTGTTAATGTTTGATGAACAAAGCTCAGTGAATAAACCGAAAGGGACATGTCATCGTGCGAATGTGCGTGGATATGTCAAAGTGCAGAGAAAAACAATGGTGTGTAATGTTTAAAATTCATTTTAAGTGACACTTCATTGTTATAATTCCCTTGACGAGGGTATTTATCTTCCAAGTCCAACACTAAGCCATTACAACCGCGCAACACGCAACATGCAACATTACCCACCGGGAAATTAATTAGTTGCACACTAGTTGCGAAATGGGGAGAATCAAAACTGAGTTCATTGCAATCTTACATAATATATAAATAAATGTCCAACGGTAACGGATCTGGTAATAATGCAATTAGCTCCTATACCTTTCAACTCTTATTTGGGATATAAATTGGCGCGGGAAACAGAACTTGAAAAATAATGTCCATCCACAAAGTCAAATTATTTTCAAACGAGATTTAGATATAATTCGAGATTTGGTTTCCAAAAAAATAAAATTTAATGCTTTTACTAACATACGACTTTTCTCTGCATCTTCGGATATGGAAAACTCACATTTACGAGGCTCAAAAAATATTTCCCTTTCTAGTTTTGCAATATCTCTATAGTAAGGCAGACCACTCGACAACCTAATAAGTACTTGAGTAACTATTTCAAATTACAACTCATTGTCTTCAGATTTACTCTGTTGGGTATCTACATTATTTATAACAAAATGAACAAAATAGAATGATTTCTTGTTCTATAGCTTATTTACAAATATACTTTAGACATGCGTGTGTGTGTATGTGTCAACGCCCTCAAAACGCGTGAACGTGATCTGTCTGCCTGCCTTGACTTCGCAGATGCAGGGTGTATATTTGTATGGAAATACAACTAAGTAGCAGAATAAGCCGGCAATTTATTAGCCGCTCTCCCCCACTTCTCACTCTCTCGACCTATCTTTAATGACTGTTTTCTGAGATATATGTATGTATGTATATGTGATTGTACTTCACACATTTCAATGTTTCACAATTTATTATGACACCTCTGTCGTGCTGCATCATAATATGTCAACTAAGTTGTATACAACACGACAACTGAACCTTTTACTATAGCCGCGGCCTCTCCACACACTCTGCTTCCACTGTCAACTAATGTGTCAAACTCAGCTGCATTAAAATAGGTGTGAAAGTGCAAAGCTTGTAAAAAGCCGCTTTATCAAATTCAAAAATAAGAAGTTTTCTCTTAAGAGACTTGAAAATACTTTCAACGGATAATGCAGTAAATTAAAGTGGTAGCAAACTTCGACATGATGGAAGCCATAGCAAAGTGTTGTGAATTTAAGCATTTAAGCAAGAAAGTTGTCATGCGAGTATATTTGCATATTCAAAGTTTTGATAAAGATTTGTTGCATGAAAGTCTATTAATTTCAGAAAAGTCTCTCTTTATGAGAAAATACAAACTGAGAGTAGTACAGTGAGTTGCAGCCAAGCAAAGTTTAAATACTTTTGAACTTTTTTTCTTGTAGAAAATTAAGTTTTGCTTTGCTAAGTTATGTTCCTTCCTCTTGGAAGACTTTACAACCTTTTTGAGGCACGGATAAATTTAATGAGGCGCGATTTTAGAGACGGTTCGCCTCCACCTTCCGCGCGCTTCAAAAACTTGTCGAATTTTGTTATTAAACTTAATTAAGAAGAGAGAGAAGAAGATGCAGCTAAAATTATAAAAGGCAGTTATTAATCCCACATCCCCACCGACTACATCAATGTATCGTAGCAATAAAAAGCAAATACTCAAATATGTGGATAATTTTAAGAAAGTTGATATGTATTTTTCACACTGTGCGAACCCAGCTTTTCACTCAGGTTTTCTTAGCTGTCAACAACTATGTGGCAGCAGCAGATCTCATAAGCGAACAACTTTACGAGCTAGTGTTGGCCTCAAGTGATACATACGCATACGTATATATGTGCATGTGTGTATGTACGCTGTATGGAAACTGGCAAATAAGTTTGTATACCAGTCTTGCACACACATTGTATGTATGTATACATATATGCGCGTGCACCTACTTCATTCATTTTACTCACTACAAGATGACAGCCATAATCCCAACTGGTCAACGTGATAAGTCCATTGGAAAAAAGGCTTAGCCGAGAACGAAGGAGCTGAAGCTGAAAATGCAGCATCAGCTTGAGGCAACAAATCTTACAAGCTTCAAACGTACACGAAACAGTTTACATGGCGACTGAATGTACGCATGTATAGCTGTATTCAATATGCATGTGTGGGTGTTTGTTGGCTGTTTGCGTTTATGTAGAGAATCCCTTGGACGGTACTGACAAAGTATAGTGCTACGCTCTATATTAATATTTTTTTAACTTATTTATAGCTCTTATGCACTTTTAATACCCACAAACGTTTTAGGTAAATATAAAAGTAAACTTCTGTTTGTGTCCTCGTTCGGTGAGGGACGCTGACATTAACATAAATACTTGCACTTACCGTCAGTAAATGCGCAAGCCTTAAGCTTCTTGCGCAAATTAAATGAGTTCGGCAATGAACTTATGTAATTAAAATGAAATTATACAAATCAAGGTATGTGTTTTTGTGTATGTATGTGTGTGAGATTTATGAGCTTATATCATAGAAGTACGTGCTACCATTTCGAAGGACAGGGCTTCGCTTCATGCTCCGACGTACATGAAAAGTGTGGCGTCCTGAAATTCGACGTAGTCACTTAAACAATTTCCCCAATCATGATAATGACAATCATAATCATTTGAAAATTTCTTCTTAGAAAAACTAATCAGGTTCTTAAAACGACACCCAGAAGGTCTCTAAAAGTTTTGATAATACTTCAGCCAGTCAACATATCAAAAGCTACCACATATTTTCATCTCTTCTGCGCAGCATAAATTATTCTTTCGGCTGTTCTAACGGCTGCGAAAGTAGCATTAGTGCTACTTATATGGAAGTTTTCCAATATTGACCTGAAGGACCTGAATTGAGACTTAATTTTCGTCGTTGAAATAATGGCAGTATATCACAGCTCTTTTCAATCCTGTAAAATGCTCGGTCAGCTATGTGAATATTAGCACTCGACGAAGTTATTGTAGTAGACCTCACAAGAACCCATGCTTCTCTTCCAGATTGGTCCTTGCATGAGTGCATCAAGAATTTGGACAGAAATGTCATTGCACTGAATCGTCTAGTATGTATGCCAGTGCGGAATGTAATAACAGCTCTACATATTACTTCAAAATAAATCAAATTTTGATTGACATCGCTCCAATATGTCCACTGCTGTTTCAAAGCACTCTTGCCTTTTTGTCCCTAGATTAAAAAATATTGCGCCCATAGGAAGTTAAAAAGTTTATTTTTAGTTTATAATATTTCCAATATTTAATTCCAATATTAACTTAATTGCATAAATCAGTTATAAATTTGAACCACTTAGTTATTTTTATATGACTTTGAAACTGTAAGCAAAAATTTCATCAGATTTTTTTAAATTTTTGCCATGAAAATCCTCCGCTCATTATAATATTGCTTACATGTTATTATTCTTTTTTTATTTTCATATATATATGTATGAGTTCCGTCATTCCAGGCTACACCACTTTACCATTGTGCGGTCATACGTGGCGTATACGCAACATTAAATGCCAATTGCTAATATTGTAAATAATATAGTTGTTAAACAGTTATGTATTGATATTTGCATATAGTAAAGCTCTGGCACAATACATACATACTTTTGTAATAATACCAAACCAATTTAAAATGTCAAGCCGATTGCGGCATACTCAAATTTGTAGTTGTTGCTTTTTATATATTTTAATGAAAATACAATTCGATTTCAATCAGATTTTCGCATTTAACATAACCACGAGCTATTTTCGCGCTACAAAATTCATTCTTTACATATAGATGAAAAAAATTATATTTGCAACTGCAAGCGCCATTCGGAGGCGGACTTTTCATTTTCAGACGCCGTTGCGGAATGAAAGATAAAACGAAATTTTGTTAATGATTGATTCTATTTCACTTTAAAATATACTTACTTCTCTTATAATTTTGAACTAAATTAAAAATAGTTTTCTACACAAACTTCGACTTTGTTCCAGTACTACCAATATATATCAATTCTGCATTCATATGCGTTCATAACTATTTTTCCGTAAACGCCAGCGGTTGCCTAACGGCCTCAATGTTCATTTTCAGGCAATGAATTAAATTTCCCGTCAACTTTTTGTAGATATATAGTATATATGTATTTTCGTGTTGTTGTGTGCTTCATAAGTGCTGCACTGGCTCGCTACCATTTTTTCCTGTTATTTTTCATGTTTTCTGTAAATCGCAATCGATTTTTATTGATAAGCAATCGTACATCCGCGGTTTATATTGTATTACAGTCGTTTAAGTAGCTGCTTAATATTATTCATTTTATTGTTTTCTCTACTTTCCATTTTCACTCTCCATAATACATGGCTGGTGCATGTTTGCTGTGCATTTACATGAAAATTAAAAACTTCATAGGTGTCGCGCTTAAATATTTTAATCCACATTCCATGCTGACATTGTACCCTTTTGTTTGAGTTTTGTTGGGGATATGAAAGATAAAAATTAAATTGTTTATAAATTCTCGCACTCAGGTTCTTCTTTTTATCTATGAATGACTCTCCCTTCCCCACTGTTCTGCGACTTTTTACTGAGCATTACATATTCTCCCCAAGAACATGAAAATAATATTAGTTTTTCTATTTTGAGATTAGCTAACCTCTAAAAGGTTTTAGAGAAAGAGAACTACTTTTCAACCTAATTCAATTCAGCAAATGAAGTTTGCCAATATTTTGACTTTACTAATCTGCAAATTCTATCACCACATAGTCGATCAGACGATCGATCGTCTTATGAGGACCATTCTGTTGCCCCGAATTTACACAATTTTTTCCAGCACAGCAAATTGGAATGCCCATTTTTTAACATGATTTGGTTTAAGCGCATAAAATACCTCTTGGTAGTAGTCACTCATCCACCAGTTTCTCCACTCACTACACCTTGAACTTATTATTCCTTTAACATTCCCCATCCATCAATAGTTGCAAATTGCAGAGTGCAAATTATATCTGCATCATCAAAAATACTTAATTTAACCAAACAATAACACATCACTTATTTAGTGAGTTGTCGGATATTGTTGCCAATGTTCGGTTTTATGTATATCAACAGTATCTGCGGAAGAGTCTAACCCACCGCGTACCTGATTGACTGTCTAACTGCCTGGGCCGCATGCCAACTTGTTTATTCAACAACCGCCACCGTGATATTACGAGCTAGGAAATCGCTGCATGACCACGTGATGAACTCGAAATGAAAATAAAATAGACACAAAATTCACATAGCGCAACATAAATGAGGTTGAGGTTACGTTGTTAACGGTGGGAGTGCGAGTGAACCTAAATTGCAAAAATGGCCGGAGAGAAATTTGAGATTGAGACACATTATTTTTCTCAAAGGCAGCACTTGCTGACAAAAGAACTCAAAAGTGTATTCAATGGGGAAGTGGCATCCTTAGCTCAATTCGTTCAGAATTTCCAGAGTAAATATTTTTGGATCTATTTTTGACTCTAACGACCACTCTGCTCGAAGCAAACTTGTGAAGAAACGATAAAATTTGTTGTTAAACTGCTTGAGGTGTGAGCTTAATGGGTTTAATTTGGTAATATTCTAAATTTATTTACTTGTGAAACTCTGATAACTAAAGGACTACTTAAAAGGCTTAGTAAGTTTACAATGATGTACCTAAAATGTTCACCTTCAGTCGGATGTAGAAGACTGCGCTTAAAAGCTGCCAAAGTCCAAATTGTTGGAAAAATAGCTTTCAGGCTTTCGCAGCTTCAAAGATAAATTCCCTGGTCCCTATGTACAATTTAAAACCGAATAGTCGAAAGTAGTGTCATAAAACAGTAAAACAAATTCAGAATTTTAGGTTATAATTTTGGCCTACTAGGTCTATCACTCAAATTTTGCAATATACAAGTACCTACTAAACAAGCCTGCTAATGTCAGCCAAAGAACAGGCGCTCATCGCTTTTCGGGTGGGGTAGCTGGCGATCTCAACGGACAAACCAACATAGTTGACGGTGATGAAATGCAATTGTGCGCACAGATAAGCATAGCTGCTGTTATTAGAGTCTAAAAACAACTAGGTATAACGGTTGTAAAACAGTTGGGGTCTGCCAGCCAGCAATGGCAACAACTAAAAACCCGCCACTACTACAAGCGTCGAAAGTTCTGCTCAGTTTATTAGTTTTGCCGTCAGTTGCATCCACCAAAAATGTGTAAATGTGGTGCGGCCACATTTCGCAGTGTTGCATAAGTGTATACATACATACATATACAAAGTTAAAATGGTTGTGTGCTGAGTGAATGTGCTGCTAAAATGTACAAGCTCATAAGCGGATATGTGCAAGCTTAGCAACACTAGCGCAAATACAATTAGTACGTGAAATGACGGCGATGGACAGCATATAGACAAAGCTGCCGTTAGCTGGAAAATATCGTCTTTTTTGTCGAATGTGGCGATGGACGTGTTAAATACTTGCATGCCAGCAAAGCGTGTATGCTGGAATAATGTATAAATGCATCGCGAGTGGGTACAAATCGCTTGCCATATGCATATAGTATATCCACGTCTATGTTGGCACTTGCGGTTGCGGCAGTCTAATTAAATGCGCGTTAATTATTCGCCATTACTATAATATTAGCACGAGCTACAGGTTAATACTTTTTTGAAAAAAAAAGAACGAATATTGTACTTTTCGCAGTAATTATTACTCAATTGCAATTTCATTAACTTAAACTAAGAGCTTGAACACCATATTGAGAATATGACTACTATGAAAGGTGTTTTTCATGAAAGGTCGCTTGTGGGTAGGCAATAAGCTTCTAGTTTCTTCTGTTTATCGTATATACTTGTCAGCTAAGCATCATCATTATAATCTATAATCTTAACCAATCTCTCAAACATTATTTGTTCAAAGTTTAAAAATTATCAAAAAGTTAACACTACCAAAGGAGATATGACTTCGAGGGAAATTAAAACAGCGTGTAATATCTCACATGACAAATCTCATAGAGGGCAAACAAATAAACTTAGTTGTTCATTATATGTAAGGACCTAAGAAATCGCTTGACTGAGTTCGCTTTAAGCTCTTTTGTTTGTTCAATTGGCGAAGGCTTCTAGCAAGGCTACGCGCTACTACAATTTCTGTTGAACTTCCTTTAATTGCCAATTAATGATCACTCGTAGCACGACATTTAATGAAATTGCTTTATATCCACAATGACTTTATAATTTTTTACCGCAATTGCAAACGATTCAACGTATTTATTTCCTTTGGACAAAAATTCTATCAACGACTATATGATATACCACTTTCAAAGGACTTTTACAAATACAATCAAAACAGTCCACTCATTGGAGTTAAGTTGATTCCCTGCACGAAAAGCATGAGCATCTAAAATGAGGATTGTTGAACTTAACTGCTTAACAAAGTGTTTGAAATTAAATTGGACAAGCAAAAATCTGAAGTGAAGATCGATGAAATACTAGCAACAAAGAAAATTTAATTCTTGTCGTTTTGTCACTGCCCAGAAACCAAATAACTTTGTATTCATTGAAAATGTTCTACAGGGTTGCTTTCGACTCTTCGGACCATACAATTAACTGAGTTATTGAACTGTAAAAATAAACAGTTGCAACATATTCACACATAACATGTATGGCGTACATATACACATACAAATATTTATATATACAAATATATTCTTAATGACTGGCTAAAGGGAGTTGAAAGTTGACATCGACGTTATTTTATATTTTTGAGATAAATTGGTTGAGTATCTGAAGATTGAAGGTAATTGAAATTATTTCTCAATTTGTAGAACATTTATTCGAAAATGTAATATAAATATTTTTATTTATTTATTTATTTAAAAGAGAAACAATTATAAATAATTACCTCACTTACGAGCTAAAGCACTGGCTGCCAGGACCTTCGGCTTAAGTATACATTAAGTTCTAGGTGGTTATGACAGTATATGAGAACATGATCGTTTAAAGAAGAAGAAATAATGATATATACTGTGTATTCAACTTTTAGGATAACTATTTATAAGATCTTAAGGATAGTGGTTATACTTATGTATTTTTATATATTTAATTTAGAGAGTGCTACAAATTTTGCAATTAGGTTAATACTACGGTCATTTGTCGTTTTGAGATAGTCAGATGGTTTAGTGTTATTGAACAAAGAAAGTCGTATCTGTTGCAGGTCTGGGCAGTTGTCGAGGATATGCATCACGTTAAAGTCGGAGGATCCACAATGCGGGCAGTTTGGTTTGGTAGAGCCATTCAAGAGATGCGCATGTGTTGCAAGTGTGTGACCAATTCGCAGGCGGGTAAATGTTGCTATATTCCTAGTAGGACAGCTAGTGCCGTAATATGGTTTCGACCCAGTAGGGTTACAGTACGAGTTAAAAAAATTGATATTTTAACTTGAGGTTTTTTGATAGAAAATTAGGGTTTTTTCCGGCTTTAGGTCAATATAATGAGAAACAATAAATATTTTAAACTAAATGCTTGGGACATAAGAAAGTAAATTTCCACCAAATTTCAAGTTTTCGCCCAATTTTATTCATTTAATGCACAAATATTTACCGTTATAAGAAAAACACGCTCTCTTAATTTTATTAAGGTAACTAACATATTGACCGGTATGTGCGGTATAATGTCACCCGAAAAATCTTTATATTAGGTAAAAGAGGATCAAAAGAAGTACTGGTCCGATTCAACCCATTTTGGACACGCAGACATATTATGATCAAAGGTTGGTCTCCACATTTCAATTATATATCTAATACTCTGTCCGATATTTTCGGACTAAAATTAACTATAAGTACTGGGTTTAACATATTCTATACCTGGGGGCTTGAACAGTTTTATTTCGTTATATTAACTTTGTCTTGATTTATACTTGTATACTAGAAAGTGAAGGAACCAAAATTTGAAAGGAGACATGGTTTTAGTCCGCTTTTGTCCATTTTCATATGTATTCGGTTGCAATCGTTCGAACAGGTTCTTTGACCTGTGATTTTACTTAAAAGTGGACGGTAGCACGACCATCGTTCGATTTGCACACCGGCTCGTACCATTTCGGTCCACGCCCACTTTTCCACAGGTTCCCCTTACTACTGTGATTCTCTTTGCTAAATTACAGTCCCGTTACTTATTTTAGTTCCTGATTATGGCACTTTGTAAGTTATCGTTTAATGGCGTTTTACCATTTAACTTTTTTTTTTAGGACTTAAAAATCTTTCATTTCCAATGGGTTTCAATTTATTATGAATTTATTTTTTATCATTTAAAGCCTTCTGAACTAGACAATGGCATCGATTGCAAATCTGGATGATTTTCGTATACTATTGAACACTCCAAATTTTCAAAATAGCTATAAGATATCTTTAGATTCACTGATTTTCTTAGATTTTATTAAAGAAATCATATCATCTTAAATATGGCCAATTTTCACTTGAGTTAGTCAAGGCAGCTGCACTCAGTTGAATGAGCAAACGGTAGTGTGGGTCCACTTATTTAATATGCACGCCAATTTTCCCACGTACAAATGCATGTATTAATACGCATGTATAAAATTAAATATGTAAATATGTGGGCGCTTGTAATCAAATGTTACGCCTTAAAAAGACAACGAAGTAAACTTTTTTCGTGCTTTGGTTTTTCGTAAGTATTTACTCGCGCCTCTACATGACATTTTCAGTGTTAACGCATTTAAGTTATGAAATAATAGAATATGAGATACAAAGCTACGCACATGAAAGTATCCCTGTAGGAAAAATTTTACATACAATGAATAAATTTGTGTTCATTTTAATCGTTTATAACCTTAAGTTATCACATAGGTTTTGCGAGAAACCTACGCTTAATTTTCCTAGCTGCCTCTTACATATGTTGTAGTGGTCTGAACAATATGTACGGGATTGTGACTGGTCATAGACAGGTAATTCGTGCCAAATTTCTTGCCAAACAAAAATGTTTTCCTTGAAAAAAGTTGAAGTTGATCGTTCAGTTTGTATAACAGCCATATCTTAAATTGGTCCGATATCGACAGTTTCGACAAACCAGCGGCTCATTGGAGAGAAAAAGATGTGGGTAAAATTTCAGATCGATAACTCAAAAAATATACGGTTATTTGTATATGTATATGCGAAGCAATTGGCAGTTCCACGCAGACTGCAGTACACAGCCTATACTGCGCATCGTAATTTTTTTTACATCAAATAGGAAAATTTCGTATTATCGACAAGTAAGTACTCACACACGCACACGTGCAGCATATTTGCAGGCGCGTTAAGCGTTTTATATGAAAGCGTGTGAGCAACAGTTGTAAAAGTCGAACAAGTAGCTGCTGAAACAAAGCCGGATAAAAGTATAAACAAGGCATTTCGGTGTTGACGTCAACAATTGTGTCGATATAAGTGCCGATGATAAACAACGGTATTGTTGTAATAAAATATGTAATAGACAACAGAAGTGCAAATAATCGTTAAAACCTTTTTATGTTACACGAGTTTATCACATGACATATACGTGTACACATTTGCATGCAAGAGCAAAAGTTTTCGTCACATTGTTTAAATGCGGCGCAGAATTTTCTTCGAAAAAATTCCTTTTTTGCATTTGAGTGTACGCATTTCGCTTAAGTTATATGGAAAGAAAACTTTTCAGAAAAAAATTTTATATTTAAAATTAAAAAGGTTTCAGTTAGAGTTCCAGGAAAGTGATGAAAACTGCGTCAGTGAATCAAATAAGTTCTTAAGTACCAGAGGAGGACACCTCACGAACTTCAACTTAAAGAAATCTTACTTTGATGGAATTATCCTTAAAATCAGAACCCGAAACTGTAAAGTATATAACCGGAACTTCTGTTCGAGTACTCTGTTGAAACTCTGAGAAGAACTAAACGGTTTGACTAAAATTATCACGTCTTATGGAATCAAAATATAGTTTACAGTGATTTATTAACCGGAGTTCATAAAAGATTGGTTTTATTATCCATACACACCTTTAAGGTACCTTTTCGGCTCTTCTTACTTTAATACCCGCACGGTGAGCTAAATATTAAGCCCTAAGCACCAGACTAACTTCACCACCGAAATAGCTTTGACTTTGTCGGGCAATGGAACGTCTACTCCATCGTCATCGATTGGGAAACCGGGTTCGCCTTCTCCTAGCGTTATATTTTCACTGACATTTGGATATGTGTTCTCTCCACAATTTTAGTATGCTCTGGGCATCAGTTTGTAGATCACCTCTGGCGGTTCTACAAAAATATGCTCCGGTCTTGAAACCTTCTGTTGGTCGCCGCATTTTTTCGTAGAATTTTCGACCATTACCCCGCACTGCAGCCTCTATCTTTTTCTATCTGCAAATGCGCCTCACTTCCCTCTTCAACTCTCAGTAACTATCCCATCCCGCACGTGTTGTGATCGATCGAAACGTTGCGAGGTAGACAGACTCTCCGCTGCAACACGGCAATCCTCGTCGTATGAGCTGTTTTTCTTTGCATTTTCCGAAAACCATTGGTCAAAGACCGAAAGTCGTGAGCGTCTTGAGTCATTTCTGGTCACTCCCAAGTGAATGGCGATCAAAGAACTTTCCTCAATTTCGTGAACTTCAAGTAACTTAAACCTTCAAAATAAAATAATTGAATTTAATATTTCCAAAAACAATTTTCTTTTTGAAGGTCTCTGCTTTCCTTTCGAAATATTTGTCAACGCTGTTCGTGCTACAATTTGAGGAACGTGTGATCTGTATGACATTAACGTGACACAGATTTCATATGCACTTGAGTATTCAAATTGTGTTGTATGTATTTGTGGGAGTACATGCGAAATTCCTAAATTTTTTGGAAAAATAAATGTTTTTATTCTTGCATTAGCTCTTATTATGATCATAAATATATTCATATATTTATGGTTATTTGATTATATAGCCTCAACATAAATTTTTTATGAAAATTTGTTGCTAATTTTTACACCACTCATGCTTTATGGCCTTTCGGTTTTATTGAATTTCGTTTTTTTTTTTTTTTGTGTGCGTCTGTGTGCTTGTCCCCACGAAATCCTCTTCATGACTTATTGCAATTTTTTGGATCTTCTTGTGTTTGGAGGCACGTAAGCCCATTTAATGCATTAATGGCAGAGTAATAACATCAACATGTCGAATGACACTCAGCTTCTGTCGCCTGTCATGCGGCCATGTCTACATACAAACAAATGTACATATGGACGTGTATGTGCTTGGCTATGTGTTTCGCCGCAAGTGCGAATTGGTTTTTGTTTCATCGTTTGCATGCCACAACAGAACCGCAAGATTTACGTGATGTTGCCACATTTTTGCTGCTGACATTATTATCCATCAAAAAAATTTAATTTGTGAGCCTAGTAAACAAGTGACACTTTGATTCAAGATTTGTGGCAGAACCCTTTAGAGAAATTATTTTCATGACAATGGATAAATGTTTGCGACATCCGGCCGTGGTGGATTGCTATGCTTGGGATGGGAAAGAGCAAGCGGGTATAAATTATTACTATACATAATGGTAATTCAAGCATGAGACTCATATCTGCCGACAATTTAAAATTGTATGTGAAATATTTGATTGGATGAAACTTTACTCGAAAACAGCACACCGACAGTAACTACCTCCTTTCCTGATTTATCAATAGCACAGTAATTTGTTTCAATTCAAATTTAAATTGATTTCTTAATTCACACCTTTACTCAAATCTCGGTGAAATTAACGCTGTCTGTAATACTGATGGTTTATCGCAAGTCAAACAAATAGATCTAATAAACAAATGCAAATTGAACACCTGTTTTTAAGTAAACTTTGATATTTGTAAGAAGAAAGCAGCAAATGAAATATATGGTTTGGGAGAGCAACAGCAATATTCTCTTAACTACTATTTAAAACAAAAGCCTATCTGCAAAAGAAAGCAGCTTAGTCTCACCACAAGCTTATATTCGAAATTTCCTCGCAAGGGTAAGAGCAGGCCATGATAAATTTTGAAGCATTACTACCCAACGATTCATCACCTCACTAAAAATAGAGAACCAGCAATATTCTTGTGGGAAAACAAAAACCACATCAACTCGTCATTAATAAATAATTATTTACTTTCGGCATTATGGTACTTATGTATGTATATATATGTGGTATACACAACTTTTACGCTTCGCAAGGCAAATGCCTTGGAACTGAAAACTCGTCGAACCCTTGGCCGCAGCCATCAATAACTAGACAAATACCAGTGCAAAGTACAAAGTCACAGTTCAAAGCTCACAAGCAGTTATCTAAGTATATATACACATATATACATCTATATATACTATACATATATATATAGATATATTTTGTACACTCAAAAGCGCTGGAAATCATTTCGTCAGTATTTTAGAAATATTTATAACATGTTTAGAAATAAATACAACCATTTTTCCATCCGCCAGCGTTACAACGATAAATATGCAGGACTCGAACCAAATAAGCATCACCATTAATGCACTGTACATACATATACACATATTTGCTTTAGAGAGAAGCAACAGTTTTCGCTCCCAAAATGAACCGAGCCAAGGCACTGTGTTGCTAGCATATTGCCAACTATTAGTCAGGTAAACATGTGTTAAGCCGTCGGTTAGCAACCGTATCTGGAGTTCATTGGTAACTCTCCTGCACACACAGACACACACATGGGTAACTGTAATGAATGCCACTTACAGTACATATTTCAAACGAATCTTCTACCGGTCAGTTATAGCCTTGTAATAACCACTTCAATTCCTCAAGCGATGCTTTGTGCACTTAGTCACAGCAAGCATTACAATTTGGCAAAGGGACTGCTGCCTCGTGTTTCTTCTGTTTCACTGGCATTGACCAACAAATAACTAGTGGAGCGTTAGCAGCACTTATGTAAGTCATATATACGCCTCTGCCATTGTGGTTATTGTGCGATTACGTGTGTTCAATGTTGCATGTTTAGGCGTATATATTGCAACGACAGTAAAACGGATGTGACCACAAAGACAACAACAACAAATTGAGTACAACACGATAAGCGGCAATAAATGAAATGCTTATTGCTTAAGTAGCTATCGAGAGTTGAACTTTCCAACTTTAGACTTAGTAGAACCTTTAGGCACAATATTATCTTTAAAGTTTTTATGCTGGTAATATTTAGGCAGATTGCCCTGTTTTTGCCTTAACCATGGACAACAACCTTTCCGGAGGTCAATTACATTTGGTGAGGTAATGACAACTTTGTTTATTTTACCTAGAACAACCTCCCAGTGGCCAATTAACCTTCTGTTTACTGAGGTCAGTGAATTAAAGAACCCGCGAGATAACAATCCCAAGCTAGGTCAATAACCCTTTTATTCACATTTAGCGAGGACAACAACATTTACAGACCTCAATGACCTTTGATAAGGTCAATGACTTTTTATTTGTCTTTAGTAAGAAGAATAACCTTCGAAATAGATCTTTGGAGAGGTCAATGATCCTTTTATCTACATTAAGCCAGGACAACAGCACTTAGCACAGTCAATGGAGTTTGTGGTTGTTGTCTGTGCTAATGTTTGGCCTTTTTCATTCAGCTCGATAATTTGATTCAGAGTTTTTTTAAGAGTTTAGTTTTAAAAAAACCGCGTCATTTGATTCAATTGACATTATGCTGTAAAATACTGAGATAGAGAACTAAACAGAAGATTTCTTTGGAAATAAATCCAAAAACCAGTGGTCTTCTTAAGTTGGCAATTTCATGGAATCAAGCATTCGAACATGGGTTCTTCAACATATATATAAATTCCCTCTAACTTCTATGAGGAATTATAAATTTAATGTTATATCTTATTCAAAAAGTCCAAAGGAAGGTTTAGTTCTGCCTCAACCAAAAATTTAATATTCACTCAATTTGTGAGTCAAAAGTGGTGACAAAAGCTTTTAATAAGTTCCTACGAAATTGTGGATCGGTTATAATCATGTTTGGCTTCTTATTAACTCATATTAAAAAATAATAAAGTGACTCGGATACATTAAACTATGATAAATCGAATATTCTACGTCACTACGACTCTTTCGACATATGTCACTATGACATCTTATTAACCGTTATATACAGTATAAAGGCAACCAGGAGAAATTCTTACATTAGGTATGCGGAGCCAATGCTTCAAGCACCAAGCGTGTGCATCTTAGCGAACACTTCCATCCAAAATTTATGAAGACATCACCCATTTTGAATTACAGACATTCTCTACCTATCGTTATTTCTGGAGATTTTATATGCAACAAAGAGATTTTTATTGCTAATTAATTAATCAATACACATACATACAAATACTAAAATTCTCTAATATCTTACTGACGGCTTGTACGCATACCAGACTTGTTTCTACATACAGCTCCTTGCTGTCAGAATTAACATACAATTGAATATTGTTTTGCTTACATTTAACAAACATTTCGTTATATAATCTATTTGATTGATTTGCCCTATTTGAGCATGAATATCAATTAGATATAAGCAAAATAGAAATTTACCATTTGATTTCCAACCTGCAGCCTTACTGATCTGATAGCCACTTTGTCTAACACTCATTTGCTTTATGTCTTCGGAAGCTGTGGTAATGAAACATTTTTGTTTAAGTACCTAAGTATTTTCGATTTATTCGGTCAGGTTTATTAGCCCCAAAAATAGCAATAGCAAGCAATAAATAAGCAAATACTATAAAAAGCCACAACAAATTTACAAAACCATAAATGCGCCCTTCCGCCAGAGGATAGCAGCCGGCGTCATATGTAAATGAGAACACTTTGCGCACATACAATAAGGTTACAAACTCAAAATGAATGATCACTAACGTATACAGTATATATGTGAATGTTTGTAGTTTTGCAAATATGGACCAGCAAAATGTATAAGTGTGTGCGGTATTTTGGTAATATGTGGCAACTATGTTATTTGTGTGGCTGCTTGTGGCAGCGGCTAGCAGTTTGGTGTAGAGCAGTTAGTTTCCATGTAGCAAATGTGTTCGTAAGCAGTTATTTAGAAACTCCGATATGGATTAGGGTGGTACCTTAAGTCAGAAATAAAATATATTGGGAGATAAGTAGAGTCGAGACTAGGCTCTGTCATAGAATGGTCAAAGTACCATTTAAATATTTATAATTATTTTTTCCTTTATGTATTCGATATACTCAAAAAAATAATACCGATGGTTAAAGATATTTCTAATAAATTTATTACATTTGGAAAATATTAAAACTATCTGAGCTTTGGCCCCTTCGTAATCTGTTTTGATATTTATCAATATTTCACAAAATGTATAAGCGATCTACTTGACTCTGGTATAAACAAATAAGGGTGTGAAACTGAAGCAAATATTGATTTTATTCAGAACCACCCTAATATATAAGGCATGTATAGCAGCCAGCCCTCACCATTAAACCATCAAATAATTGTTGTTACCGGCAAATGTCAAACGCAAAGGCACAACCACAGTTTTACCAAACATTTGCGGAAGCCTTTCACTTGCCACAGAACACAATTTTTATTGAGAATTTCGGCGAGCAGACAACATGAATTTTCAATCATGTGTAACAACGAGAACAACAACTACTTAACCACAATTACAGTAATAAATGCAGAAATAGTGTACGCTTTCAGAACGTTCTCTCGAAACATGCATACATACATACAGGCACACAAACGAACGCATGTTGTGGTTATGTCATTCAAGTTGATCAGCAAGCAATAACAAATTTACGCTTCATACACTTTTGGAATATATAAATATTGCCGTTTTTGACTAAATAAGTGTCTTTTGTTGGAATTCCTGTATTGTATTTATATATGTTTATTTCTATAATATTAAGCAACTAAGCAACAAGCATGTGTTGTTGTTGTTTTTGTTACTATTGTTATACGAGTATTAGTTGTTGCTTCGACAGCTGCTTACGTACATATCTACTAAATTCACCAAATTTCTGCTTATTTTGTACGCAAATACATTTCGATAAGCCAGATGACCTACAGGTCGTATGAGTGACGTGTGCAAGTGTTGCAGAAATATTCTCCTCTCGAATTGCTTATAGCAGGCATGCAATTTGTAGTTATTAAATCTCATTCAATAAACATGTGTTTACATATATTTACATATAAACAAATATACACAATTTGTTTTGCCTGTTCATTACAAAATTGTGCTTTAAATAAACAATGTGGAAGTAAGATGGCCACGATTTGAATAGAAACTAATCATGCAAATGTGTAATTAATGCTTGCCATATGTGCGACCATATCAGATGCATATTTAAGTTTAATCTATTTGCATTAAAATACTTTACGCCTCATGCGCTAATGCTATTATGCCTTTCTATTATATACACCTAACAATAAGTTTTGACATTTTGTTTGTTTTTATAATATTAATTGTTGCCTTAACAGCTGGTCTGTTTTTTGTCTACTATTAATTATCATATTGAAAATACTCATACTCATTCTAGTGGTCCTCCAAATATAAAAAGTGAGTGGTGTTACTTGTTGACCAACAGGGCGTATGAGTGACGTAGTGAAACAAACAGTGGTTATCAATTATCCTGCCTCTACTGAATCTGATTAAGCGTTTTCACTGCCTTGACGGAGTGAACAGTAGAATAAGATCAAGGCTGAGGTAAGTATAGATATAGTTGAGAAATGTGGGAATAGAGCAATTGCAGTTGTTGACTTTAGCAGTGAAAGCTTTGATTTTTGAAAAGCAAAACACTTCTAGAAAATTGCTATAAACATTCAGCCTTATCAATGCATACAGAGACTGAATAATTGCATCTTTTACAATACCCACTGATTATACTTTTGCGAAGCATTATGATCATGAAATTTGAACTTAATCGTATGTCGTATGTTGTCATTATCATTATTTTCAACAAATTTATTTTAGAATCTTGCAATATCTTCAAAAAATAGTCAAACTTATTAAGCTTGTATAAAAAATGTATTTTTATTTTTTATCTTGTAATTTTATTGAATTTCTTTACTTAAATTATCTACATTTGCGTCTCTATATATTTTTCATCTATGCATTTGCTTGCTTTCAGCTTTGCTAGAAATTTTTCATAAGCTTATTCTAGAATGTAAAGCTTATACTGGCACAATTTCTAAGTATTTTTACTTTCACCGAAATATTATTGGCTTGGACAGCAAATAAATGCCTGCATGCGCTGGCATAGTAATGAATAAATTTCAGTGTTGCCAAGTGTCAGGATGGCCGAGTGGTCTAAGGCGCTGCGTTCAGGTCGCAGTCTACTCTGTAGGCGTGGGTTCGAATCCCACTTCTGACAAAACCGACTTTTTATAAAAAGTTTGTGCAAGTAGTTCCTGATTTGATTAACTAAAATCATCTCTGTATATTGTAGCAACACTTGCCGAGCAATATATCCATTAATGTGTAATTGCCACACAAGTACTTAGTGGGAGGTATGATGTAATATACATACGTAGAAGTGGATCTTCTAAAATTAATACATATGGATCATTAAACTTATAAAAAACGGAGGGACACTGTTAAATCAGCAAATGTGTACCTTACAGAACAAAATACCACTTTTTTAAGAGAATAGCAAGAATTTAACAATTTATTCAAACTTAACTTAGATTATTTAATTCGAAATTCATTTTAACCTGCGATATCGCTGTGGTTAAGACCTCTTTCGTGTGAGAGGTTAATTTTTGTTTGGCTCTCAGCATTTGATTTTTTTATAAGAAAGTGAATAATGAAATTGTCCAATCAGCTTCTACGGCTACAGTTGTCGAAGTTGTTTGGAAGATGATAATGTAAAATCATCTCAACACTTTCTTCATAATCGCTTTTGCGGTTTTAAGGCTGAAGCATCTAGTATCTTATACCTTCAACCATTCAGGTCCATCTGAAAGCGAAATAGTGATCGATTAAAAAAGCCCTTTGTCGGTTCATGAGTTCCAACTTCAGAAGCTTTTTGATATCACATAGGACTTACCTTTGGCAGACCAAGTGTGATCAAAAATAAAAGATCACCTATTCGAATAAGCGATTATTCATTTATAACATTTTTTGAACTGCTCAAATTAACAACAAAAAAATTGTCCGAACAGAGAAAATTAGATTAAAATAAGTCAAAAAGTAAATATATCGATTAAACATTCCAAATATGTATATTTCGGCACCAGATGTGCTAAAAAATTTATCGGAACTTTTTCAACTTAGGTTAAGTGAACCATAAAATGAGTAAAAATGGCACCACAAAATCTTATTTAATTACGTTTTCGCGAAATCAGCGAAAAAAAGTATTTAGATGAATCTCAAAATAATAGAAATACTTTCTATTCTATTCGAATATGTCAGTTTCTTCTTTAGATGCACATTCGATTCGCCACTCTCTAAATCCCTTAAAAGTATGAACTCAAAAATAAAACTGGAACAGCAAATAATCTGATATATGTACATATTACCACAATTATAAAATACATACACAGATAGATAACTACAATGCTAATAGTGAGTTCACGTACGTATATACTATGTATAATACATAACAACAAATGATTGCAAGAACGCTCGCAAGTATATTATTATCACTCATTCTTTGTTAATCTATTTGTATTATTACGTCTGCACTTAATACTTTTTGTTATTGTTGTTTGTTGCTGCGCATTCGTCAGATACAATAATGTACATGGCATTACGCGCATTCGTCACTGTCAAACCGACAATTAGTTGCTCAGTTTGTCGCTTGAATGGCTTTGTGCCCAGCTACAGCGTTGACCGCTCGCATGCGCTGCGCATTAGAATTATGTAGTTACTTAGCATTTGCTGCTATATATTTAGCGTTTAACACTCGTAGCGAGAGCGAGAATAGAGAATGAGCGATAAGCAATCGCAAACAGCTTTAGAGCATCGCGGTGAACTGAGCATTCTTGATGTTGTTGGCCAGTTGTCAGGATGGCCGAGTGGTCTAAGGCGCTGCGTTCAGGTCGCAGTCTACTCTGTAGGCGTGGGTTCGAATCCCACTTCTGACATAATGTATTTTTTTTGCCAAGTTTTATATTACTACTAACTATGTTTTCAGTTTCTTCAAGCGATAAGTAGTCGACTATATGTAAAAGTTATATTTGCAAACAAGGAAATGAAAAAAGGGAAAAAATTATATTAGATACCGCTCGATAAGTAAGAAATAAGTATACCATACGTGCAAAACGTTGGTAAATTGAATTACTCCCAACCAAAAAGGAAGTAAGTTCAAAGTGTATGTTTCCTTTTTCAAATTTGACGGCTAAAGGTAATTCCAGTTGAGAGAATTCTTTGATCTTTCACTGTAGCTTGATGGTTGTTGATATTGGTTCGAAAAATATCTACCTAGAGATCATAGAGCAATTGTTATACCCTGAACAGTTAAGCTTGCCACGAAGTTTGTAATATCTATAAGGAAACGTGGGAGACTCTATGAAATAAATATTTATAAATGATCAGCGTGACGAGCTGGGTCGAGTTAGCAATGTCCGTCTGTCTGTCCATATGTATATTTGTTTATGAACTACAAGCTCATGTTTTGAGATATCGTTTGAAATTTTTCACACGTCCTTTCCTCTCCAATAAGCTATTTATTTGTCCAATATCAGCGACCACAATAGCATATAACGAATTGTACGATCGGAATGAAATGTTTGCATAGAAAACTTTTTCATGTGAAGAGATAACTTCACCAATTATTTTTTAAATATGAATTTAACAACTTGACCATACTCTCTTAATTATGGTTAATTAATAAAATGGAAAATGTTCGACAAACAGCAGACAATTAAAATCAAAATAATGTGTATATTGAAAATTGTTTGCGTTTTTTTAATTGTACAATAACTTTGAAACAATTACTTTACGGACGGTATCCAGTCAAGCGTGAGTCTCTTGCTTCTGCTTCACACCACATACTGACGCGTTTCCATACTTGCATACGTATGTATGTACATATGTATATATACACATGGTTGGTGTTTTTATTTTCATGCTCTTTATCATTTATTGAAGAATTTTTGCATTGCATGACGCAATTCCATTATTGCAATATTTAATCATTATACTCAAGCAAGACATGTACTAAATGTCATGTCATAAATATATTTCAGTGGAATTTTAAAGGCTTAATATGGTTGGAAAGAGTGTATCATTAATTATTTAATTTAAACACAAGATGCGTTCCAAAGTAAACAGGACTTAAAAAAAACAAACAGAACAAATGGTTTTTTCGGCAAAATCAATTTATTTTATTCCAAATAGCCTCCTTATGCTTCAATACAGCTTTTTGCACGGTCGAAAACCATGTGGAACGAGTGTTTTAGCTCGTCGGCCTTTTGAATGTCCTCTACGTCTGCATAACGCTTTCCTTTCATGGGCAAATACATTTGTCCGAAAATGAAGAAGTCGCACAGTGCCATATCAGGTGAATACGGGGAGTTTTTAATGCTCAAAATGTGATTTTTGGTCAAATAATCGTCCTTCGAATGTCGGATTCTGAGCAATTTTTGGTCGTCAGTCATTTTTAGAGGAACAAATCGTACAAAAGCCTAAATGTTCGGTCAAAATTCGATAAATCGATGTGTTGGAGATGTTCAGTTCCATTTCCATGAATTTCAATGATGATTTCGGTTGTGTTTTGATGAATTTACGCACAGTTTCGATGAAACTTCCGGTGATCATGGATTTTGATTCGCCCACATGTTGATCGTCATTTATGTTCTCACGACCAATTTGAAAACGTTGAAACCACTTGTGTACTCTGAAATTGAAACGTTTCCGTAAAAGTTTTATCAATTTTAAAACAAAATTTAATGTTGGTTCTTTGTTCGAAGCTCATTTTCGCACCGATAACACAAACATACTGACGCTTAAAACGCAATAACTTCACTTCCAAACGATGAAATAACATGGAGAATCAATAAAGAGACAGGTCCTAACGCACTAGTCGACATATAGATGGCGCCACCAGGGGGCGCTAGACCTTGAATGAACAAAAATTGTTATGACATAAATAATAATTTATGAGAATAAATAATAATTTGTAATTATTATATAATTGTTCCACGCTTTTAGTAACAACTTGAACGGAAATCTTTAATTATCTCAAAAAGTTGCCTTCACCAGATTATTTTTTATTTATTTACAAATCAATAATGTATATCATTTAGTCTTATATAAAGGTCTTTTCAGATATGTAGATTTCCAGAGACAGTAATTATAAGAATAAAAAAGAACTGCAACGCAAAGGCCTACAAGGGAAAACCATTTAAAAATGGTGAATATTATTTGCCACAACTCAGAAAAATTGCTGTATAGTCCGGTTTTCATACCGAAGATATTATTGGTCTTCAACCAATGCAGACAATCGACAAATGATTGCATTGCTATGATCGAAGAAAATCAAAAATCACATTTAAAGGCTGAATGGTGAACAACTGAAACTCGCTTAGACTAACTGAGAATCACAATAAGCTTAGCAATGACTTAAGAACATTTTCCAATCTCTTCTTTTATTCAATCAACAAGCCAACATTCATGGCAAATACTATTTTTATGAACAAAAAATCAGACTGCACATTGATGTTTTAGTTTCTTCGGAAAAAGCAATGAAGATAATAAAAACCGAAACCGAAAATTACAGCTCCCATAAAGTTCAGGAGTTAATGCTGAATGGATTGGAGTTCTAAAATATAAATGTATTGTAAAAACTTAATTTCCTCTGCGTATCTCAACGACGGCTATTTTTCCTAATTAAGAAGCAACTCAGCAAAACTTTAATGTTTGTTGTTTTAATTTTTGTAAAACCCGATTCGCAACTCTTTTTAGTCATTAGCCACTGAAATTAGTAAAAACTAATCAAATTTGATTTGCTAAATATGCATCTTTATTGCTTCGCAAACAACTTTCGAATGCGTGCAAAAAGCTCCATCCACTAATTTCCACGAAGTTAAACCAAAGTTAAAGTTGAAAGCGCACAAATGTTCGAATTAAATTAAATTAAGGCACCCTACACTAACTTGGGTGATTGTACCTCTTTATACGGAAAAATATGAATATATTCACCACTTCCTTGCTATCGACATTTTACATTACTTTCTAAGTGTTGTGGCAAGAACAAAACTATGTGCAATAAAAGAGAGTATGTGGATACCTCATTGAAGTAGATTTTTAGTCTACCACTATTCCACCATACCAGCTAAGGTATTCGACTTATACTGGTTGGTTGTTCGATTCACAATTAACAATTTCACAGACTGAAGAAGAAATGTCTATAGTATATAGATTTGTTTTGTTAAACTAAGCAAAAATACAATAAAATGTATATTTAATTAGGCTCACTTTCGTTATTACAAATATCCAGTATTTTTTAGTTACCATGCCATTACTTCTAACTCTATATGTCGAAAATTATCGATGGTTATGTATTAGCAAAAAGCCACTGTAATTGATAATAATTATTTCTGATGTATTTCCCTCTCTCTTTATATCTCCATAAATCTTTTTTCTCTTCCTTTCTTCTCTTTTTCAAAACAACATTACTAATTATTACGCTAAATTGAACTCCATCTATTTTACTAACACAGGGACCTCTTTCTCGCTCTACGGAAATTCATTACGCACGCATGCTCTCGCTTTATCTCTCTCTGCACAAACTCTTTTTATGTCCTATTTTAACCTTACAACCGGCTGTAGGGTACTGAAATTCCGAGCTATATCGTTGCTATTTTTAACTGCTTGCGCCATATTCGAATGGAAAGCGGAAGATGTTACTTTTGCCACAAGACCTTACACACACACACACTCAGCGGTATGCATTCTTGTTATTGTTATTTAATGTAGCTCCAGAGTTTTTGGCTTCTACCAAATTACACCCTATAAATATGCAACGAAAAAGTTTCTTTTTCTTTTCACAGCAGTTCGGCTCATTTCGTAGACGCATACCTGCGTCTTTCCACCAAGCTTACAGATCCACACACACATAAAGAATTCAATGCACTCAATACTCAAACCAATACATAGCTGTTACTTCATTGACATTGAATGGCTTTTTATGTTGCAGGTGGAAACTTTAGTTATTGAGCAAAAAGCCCGACCAATTCGAAAAAAGACAACAATCGATAGCAGAGAGAAGCAAGAAATATGCAGCAAAAGAGCATGCTATTAATAATTAACGAACCTGAAAATCTCTAGTGAAAATGCGGGGTTTCATTGTGTGTTTTGTTGTTTTTGATGTTTATCCTTTGCATTGCCTTCTCAACTTTTGACGTTGTTTTGTTTTTGGCAGCTAATTAATGAAATGAATACTTAATTATTTGCCAAAACAGGCAAAGTCAGTCTTCGCAATCAGACAATTTGATGGAATACTTTTTTCCTTTTTTATTTTTGCTTGTACTCTGTTGGTTATAATAAGATGCTGCCTGGCAGCCATTCGTGGCCTGTGCTGCAGAAACAACTGTAAGCAACTAATATACTGACTCTTTTGGAGGTTGTACAAGGGGCTTAGAAACCAATGCAAATGATAATACTAAACATTTAATTAGAAAGAAAAGTATTATTTATGCAAAATGGAATGAAACTTTTCCTTTTATTTCAAATAATAAATACGTATTGTTCGAGCCAATGATTTTATTCCCTTTTACGCGTAAATTCACTACTTTTTTAATTAAAGGTGAAACAAGTAGCCAAGGTTATGGTTAAAGATTATGCCATTTCAACTCCTAAATATCGAATAAATAGGTGCAAGGAAGGAAGAATAAAAAAATATAGCTTTTGCTTAAGCCTTAAATGAATTTATATTCCATATGGGGGAACTTTTCACAGGTAAGCAAGAGGCATAACCATCAAACCAGGCGTCAAAGTATACCCATTCTGATATTTTTGTTGTTGTTACGAACAATAAATATGAGAAACTTTTCCATATTTGTAATACTCGCAACTCAGAGATTATTATTAGTGTGTACTTTTTTAAAACGGAATATGGGACCAGTATTGTAGTCAATGGATGCTCTATAACCACACAATTCGAATTTTTTTTTTTTCATTCTCAATTCAATGTTAATCGTCTCAATTAAAGTTCCGACCAATCTGAGGGTGATGCAACAAGCAATATATGCCATGAAATCAGGACATTATAAGGATTTTCTGTATTTTCACGCCGTTTATCACGTTCAGGCAAGTGCTAGACTGCGGACAGAAGAAATCCAAGCATAATTATTGTGTGTACGTTTACAAGAAATGGCAGCTTACTTACCGAATAAAGAGATCATTATACTTTTCATCAATGAAATTCCTACAAACTATCAAATTTTAATTGTAATTGGACCACCTGTTCAAGTAAGTTCGTTTCTCCCGTTCGAAATTTCCTCTAGAGAATCATTGCCGGAAGCCCGGAATGTTCAAAAAATTTACTAAAAGTCTGATTACCCCTTGGCTTGTTCCTTTTTTTCCTTAAGAAGAATGAGAAAGCCGCCCAGGGTCATCTCATGATACCTATTTATACTGAAAATAAAACTAATGACAATAATACCATCAATATTCGAACTTTTAAGGACCTATCTAACCTTTGAGAGAAAGCTTCAGTCGTATTATTTCTTTTAGTTTTATGAAGCTTCTCATATTGTATACAAGAATCTTGTGCTAAATCTGATATGGTTATATATATAAAATACCGATGGCAAATTTATCTCGCCAGCATATCAATCGTATCCCCCGTATGGAAGTTAGAGACAAGAGAAAAATATTTTTTTTCACCAAAATTTAATATTTTTTCAATAACTTAATTCCGCTAAAATAGCTTCCGTTATTTCAGGCATTTTTTAGTGCAGTGGCAGCGTGCATGCACACACTTTCTTCAATTTGCAACTTTCAACGCCTGCGTGTATGCAACGCATTTCGCAAAAAGTATTGTTAGTGAACCGACTAGCATTGAATAAAGCTGTGAATTCACCTATAGAAAGCTGTCGTTAGCAGGTGTTAGCCAAAGCTCTTGCACACATATACGCATATGTGTGTGTGAAACGTGCTGTTGCTTTATAAGAATTACAGTTCACTACAGTTTTTGTTATTATTGGCGGCAATGGCACGTGTGCCAGCAGCCGTTATTGTAAAAAATCTTAGCAATATGAGAGAAAAAATCAGTTAAGCAAACCGCAAAACAGTTTGCAATTCGAATTAGTGGCGATGCAAAGAAAAGCATGTTAACCGCATAAAAACGTACTCTTGCGTAAAGAATGCATACATGAAGTGTGGGAAGGGAGAAAAAGTGCAGAGCGCGTGATGAAGCCGCCGTTGTGGGCGGCTGCTGGGAAACTACATTTCCTAGGGAATACTTTGCATATAAAGAACAGTTGTTATTTTTGCCTTCGTGTTTGCTTTTTTCTTTGGTGGCGTTTAACCGAAAGTTGCTGATACTGATGTGCGTGCATGTATTTGAGTTTTTTGTTTTTTTGGGCAACATGTATAGAGCGGAAGTACTAAACGGAAGTTGTTTGTGAACAGGAAAAGGAAGAAAAACTTCGCCAGACCGCAAACACTGCGGTGTTACTGTATGGTTGAGCAGTCTAAGTGAGAATAACCGCGTTTTTGCGCAAAAAAAAACAATTTTCGACGGAGAAAAAAAATTAAAAATGTAAATAAATTAATTTTAAATTAAATGTTTTAAAATACAAAAAAATTTTATGTAATTATAGAATATGTAAATATGAATTTCTTAGGTAAGTTATGTGTACAGGGAATAAACAAATCTTTCGCACACCAACACATCGTTAGCTGCACACGATTCAAATACTTTTCGTTACGTTTTTCCTCACACTCAAATATTTTGCGCTTTTTTTTGTAGAAACAGCATTCGAATTTCAGCTTGAAGGCGCCACAGTAATAGTAACAATGCCAACAAAAGAAATGTTAGCAGCAGCATGTGCAACATTGTGGCAAGCTTGTCAAGTTGCAAATGAGTTTGAGCTGCAAAATTTCCATTTCTCTAAAGATTTGTGTAACAACTGCTTTTTTCTACGCTTTTTTATTATTTTTGTTAGCTTCTTTCTTTTATTGCATATTTTTGTTCACGCTACATGTTTTCACCTCACACTTTCCATTATTTCTTTCGCACAAGTCCAAATCTTTTCGCTGCAGCCTCCACTTCAATCCTATCTGTTATTTTTCTTATTCTTCTTCTTACCAACACATATTCGTAATAGTACAAGTTTCTATATGAATTTCATTTGTTCTTTGTGAATCCCATGCCAACCATCCAATGTGTGCTGTCTGCCGGAAAAAAGCTCTGTCAGTCAGTCAAATTCAAATGTGAACACCTATATACACACACCAGCATTTATATGCATATATGTACATATATTTGGGTGCATTCTTGTCACATGGCTTTTTTTACTTGCCGAACATATTTCTCTAATTTGCTTGCCAACCATTTTCTGCAACTTAAATTTTGTATGCAAAAGTGAATTGCACACGTGTGCATCTGAAATCGCATCGATCGCTACAGAATATGTTGCTACATGCTAGTTGGCTTGGTCAGAATATGTTAAATGTGAATCTAAGCTAAATTTCGCATTTTTACTTTACTCATATCCTGTTTAATTTACGGAACTGTTGCGGTAACTTCACGAAGAAAAAATTTTAAGGCTTATAGAGTAATGCTCGAGCTTGGATAATACTTTTACTCGTTTCTTAGGCTTCCAAATTCGGAACAGTTAGTGGAAAATCCATAATTTGACATTTTATTCGCTTAAGATTGCACTAATTTTCTTACAATTCTTAGACCACATAGGAACCATAGAGGAAAATTCCAAACATCGATCATCAATGTCATCCACTATATAGTCTTGATTTAAAAACTAATCATTTCTGCTTTCTCCTGTTCATCTATGCCAAAAAGTGTGGACAATAATTATTAGAACACAAAACCAGTTATTCTTTCTAAAATTGATATGTTTTTAAGGGTTCATCAATCAAACACCATGTTCGTGCGTCTAATTGCCTTCGCCGAATCACTTATTTTTATTGAAATAGGAAATATTCATGTCAGCTCTACCACAAACTAAATGATTATCACACCTTTTCCACATAAATACATACAAATTCACACAAACATATGTACAAAAGCAAATAAAAACTTTAGGTGCGCCATTTACACTTCATTATCAGTGTCACGCCATTGTTGTTAGCATGTCCAACCATAATCGGCAGGCGCAACTGTTACCATAATTACGAGCTTTTACCCGTTATTATTGTTGTCCTGATAATATATCCATGTCTGTCGGAAATCCAGCAATATCCATATACCGTCGTATGTGTTGGCGGTTGTTTTCAACACTTACTTACACACATATCCTATAGTGTAATTATATAGTAATTAATGCTTGAATTGACAATTATTTAATGTGTTCCGTCAATTGGTCTAATGACAATAATTGCGTAACAGCTGGCTTTAATAAACGTTGCCAGAACTTTTCTCTTACGAAAGACATAACACCATTTCATATATTCATATATAGTGACTGCTGCTATTTGTTGCTTAGCAATGAATATGAGAGCAATTATGAGGAAAGTTACAAAGCTTTGCTGGTTTATTTCAATGAAGAAAGAGTAGCTGGTTGCACCCAAATTTTCCTTCTGTTTAAATATTTGGGAATTATGTTTAGCTATGTCATCGCTTGGTGGATTTCTTTGTTCGCCAAAAATTTTCCAAAAGTCTTCCTCCACATCTGTCATCATCAGCATCATTACGTATCGGAACCTTTTGTGCCTGCAGTGTTGAAGAGACGGTATTTTATTATATATATATATATATATACTATATTCCCAAAACATTTGATAATCAGAATCTCCCTCCATAATACCCAGAGAAGGGCTTCAACTTTTAGTCTCACTGTACGAGCTTTATCCTTTGAAACAAAGATTTTTAAAATTGTGAAATATGTTAATGAAGACTGTTGAATTTAAAGGAAACACTTTTCATGGCAGAATTACACTCGAAGTTTTATTATCACTTGTCTAATGAAGAAACTCGCATCGAATGTCGATCGAATGTGGATAAATTTAACTTCTTATAAGTACAGTTTGTATGTTTTGGAAATAGAGACAATTGAATCAGAAGATCTTAATAAAAATATCAGGAGAAACCTATATTAATATACCAGGTGTTCCGGTAAGAAGTGAGCTTTAAGATACAAATATGCTGTTAAGGGACTTTTGTTGTGACGAGCATTAATTTTTTTTCTTTTTGGTTGTCATGATATCTGTCAAGCACATTTAATAACCTTACAGTCATTGAAGAAACCACATCATATGTTTTCATGTGTTGAAAATGTCAAATTTTGTACCGAAAGGTGATGATTTGCGGAAAACATTTATTTTTTGTTTCATTTGAAGAAAAGTGCAGCACAGTCGCATCGAATGCTTATGGAGGCATATGGTGACCATGCTTTATATGGAGCAACACGCAAAAAATGGTTTCAATGATGCAAAGATAATGCTTTTGATGTGAGAAATGAAGAACTTGGAAGACCAGTAAAAAAGTTTGAAGACGCCGAGCTGCAAGCAATATTGAATAAATATGATATTTTGAGTCAAAAGCAAATGACAGCCATGTTAAATATTGCACAACAAACAATTTTAGACCGTTTGAAAGCTATGGAAATGATTCAAAAATGTGGAAAATGGCTGCCACATGAACTGAAAAATTGATTTATTTTATGAACTCTAAATGAAGAAAATCATAGATTGATCCGGGGCAACCATCGACATGGACTGCAAAAACAGATCGAATCGGTAAGAAGGCAATGTTCTGTGTTTGGTGGGATCAGAAGGATATGGTGTATCATGAGCTTCTTAAACTTGGCGAAAATGTTAATACTAATCGCTACAGACAAGAAATGATCAATTTTAACTAATTGATGGAATAACGTCCAGAAGGAGCCAAAAGACACGGCAAAGTGATTTTGTTAGACGACAACCCACCAGCACACAAAGCAACATAGGTTCAGGATACAATCAAAGTACTTGACTGGAAGCTTCTACCTCATCCGTCGTATTCACAAGAATTAACACCTTCCAATTACTGTTTGTTTTCATCGATGGGACACGCATTGGCTGAGCAACACTTCGATTCCTGCGCAGAAGTCGAAAATTGGGTGACCGATTGGTTTGCTGCGAAAGACGAATGTAATGCCTCATTTGATAAATTTATAATAGTAAAATTAAATTGCGAAAAATATTTTCTAATTGCCCAATCAGGAGTCCATTTGCGATATTCTGCTCATTTTGACTATTATAGTACGAGAAGTTTTCTCAATTTGCTTTAAGGATCCGCAAAGCAAAGAATTCGACGCAACTCATAGAGAATATTACTCGAATAAACCAGTTTCGTTTGGCTTCCAGGGCAATAACCCTCAATTAAATAAATGCTAAATGTTAATCATAAATCATCCATCGTTTGAGAATTAGCTACTAAAGAGCTTTTCAGGCTCAATGGAAAAATAAATACCTAATTAGCACTAATCCCTGCTAAAGCAAAATCGTTTGAAAACCTAAATTCAGCAAAAAATTAATTTGTACACAATATTGTCAAGTATATTACAGCGTGCCACTAAACCTTCCAAAGCTAATTTCAAAAAAAAAATGAAAGCTCATGATTTTCAGCTAATTTAATGACAACAGTTACACATGCACTTGTGCTATATAGCTCATTTTACTCATTTTACACTCATCATCACGTACAAACGTTTAATTGTAATTAAATGGCTGCAATTATTTGTTTGGCAATTTACGCTAAATGCATGGTCAAGCAAATTTCATTCCCATTCAATTACAAATTCTCAAATAAATTACCAAGCAAATACTCGAATTCTCCAATACAAGCGACACGAGCAGCACAAGCGGTACAAACGAGTACAAATCACATATCGAATTTTGCATTCAAATTCGAAATTGAAATTATTGCCTTATTATAAGCATATCTACTAATACATGCATGTGTGCGTATGTGTGTGTTGTGGGTGCAGTTGAATATCACTGACGGTAATATTCAATTCAATTGTGACAATATTCCTAAGCTTACAACAATTCAACTTTAGTCAATATAAAGTGGATACATTCAAGTGCATTAATGTATATTTATACGTACACACACGTACATATGACTGCACATATGTATATATATTCGCATTGAAGTCTGTGGGGTTATAAACAGCAGTGTAGTAGTTGCTAAGTAGCAATCAAGGCTTTGAATGGCTCTAATGGTAATTGCCCAAAATGCTCTGGTGATTTTCCCTGCATGAAGCATTTCCACTGCGAACTCATATATGATATGTCATCATAGTTGATATACATACATACTATATATAAAGCAATATAAATGCAGTTCCGTATGCGCATACATATGAGCATTTGCTGGTGCTTTGCAACTACTTATGTGGTATGTATTAGTACGCGTGCCTACATACTTTTATATTTCACTTTGCATCTGAGTTTTAATGAGCTTACCACTGCAGACTTACACATGCATGAGGGTACCTATTTGTACATATTTACATTGCGGTTGAAGTTAGAAACTGCCAATAACCGAATGGAAATCTTGCAATAAATTCAAAAAGATTGGATGTCTACGAGCAAGTTTATGAAAAGACGATTTCAAACAAGTTTTGAGCTTACAATATTGCTAGACTTGTGGTAAAACTACCCGTTTCATTTGTGCAGTGCAGCTTGACCTTATCTTACAGCATTCTAGAAATTTTATGACGACTCCGTATGAATTTTATGAAGCTTCCTTATCATGCTCTTCTATTACCTAAACCGATAATGGCAGAAGTTTTTAAGTGGGTAGGATGGGGATCAATTCGAAAGGACTCTTTGCACCTAAAAAACTGTATCTTCAATAAACCATAGCTAGATGACATCATGGTCTAAAGCTGTAGCGGTTCGGCTTCAGAAAATTCCATCATCTGCACCCTTATCCAAGGAGATATAGAAATCTTACACTATTCCTCCTTCAAAGTTATCGCTGCGAAAGGAAACTGTTTGTAGTATGCCTGTGGGTGTCAGCGCCTGTCATTAGTGATATTTTGATCTAATTGTCATCGATAATCGAAGTCTTGGTTGTCAAAGCAAGTATTGATGTTCATGGCCTTAAGGGTAGGTGTGCATAATGAGCATTCGGGCTTGTACCCTAAATAATATGATTATATGAGTATGTCCTTCAACTAAAAGAAGACTTTTCACCCCAACTTGCAGACTTATTCTACAAATTTGGTATACTGCAACACTTTCTGTTTCCTTACAAAAGAAAGTGGATCAATGGTTGGGGATTTTCGAATATAAATTGCTTCCTGAAACATTGCAACAAGTATTAAAAGGAGTCCAATAGAGTCAAAACACATAACAAGCCGACGATCTTGTCCGAATTTTTCCTTAAATTACCAGCATTAAGCATTCCAATTTATCGCTTTACTTTTCATCGAAGAACAATAAATTTTCGCGTGTGCCAATTTGTTAAAATACCGTTTTTTTTTTCAAATTGCAGACTTCCTTATTTTATTCGTGTGCTGCATGACGAAAATTACGATCTCTATGAAGATATAAGTTAACAATGACATGAACTTTGCGAATAGCGGGAATTCCTTCCAAACGCAATAACGCCAAGCATTCAACACAGCGGTTGTGACTGAAATTTTCCGCGATTTCTCTATATGCATTACAGACAATGTTAGAGTACACATACATACATATCTACATACCTAAGTCGCGCTTCGTTATGCCGGTGTTAGCTAATAACTGAAATCCTGCACAAAGTTTGACTAGCGACGGGATGCGGCAGGATGTGGCAGGTGATAGCCGACTCAAGGTGAAAACGGCACTCGACTTTGCAATGCAAAAATGTGGGATACGTGAACGCACGCACTTCCGGTTTACAAAGTCATCTTTCGCATATTAAACAAGTTATGGAATATATCAACCAAGCACAGCGAGTTTGCATGACTTTAAATTCTTTCATACATTCGTATGTGCTTTTGGCGGTTAGAGTGAAGCGTGGGAGTACATTATACGTAGAAACATAGATGTATGGTATAGGTTTTAGAGGTAGGTAGAACGGTTACGAATAAAGCTGCATGGACTCATGATATCTGGCGAAAATATGGAACTGAGAATTGATGAGTAATTCAAATCACATCGTTCATGGAAAATGTCACACAATAATCTAAATTTAATTTCCTTAATTTTGATTCTTCTGTAACCTTAAATACAGAAGATGAGAAATTAAGTAAATTAAAAAGTAAAATTTCTATATAAAAGAATCTTAAGATTAACAGAACTGCCAAAGAAGAATGTAAATTGGATCATAGCCGAAACCTTCAACTAGAGTTTCAGTGCTCTGAGAGAGCTGGAAATATGATCCAATCGCGTATTAACATTGAGTTTCTGAGTATTACTCTCAGATATTAGAAACGAAAGTCGCTTACTAAATTCAGTCTAAATCTATTAAGATTACCACTTTGATAGAACTACTGAGCTTTCCATCTGCTTTAGGATAAAATCTCGAGTAAATCTTAAAATATTGTGCACATCTTTAGAATCCAGTTTTCTTCTCTCGAGACCCCACGAAGGCAACCAACCTCAATCCATTCCAGCAGTATTGGCATTTCACGTTGATGATCAGAGATGGACTCCTAGCTCTCATAAATAAAATTTGGGGCGATCCGCCGTTCATCTCCGCATTGGGTTATTGAAAATAAGCGTTGCATTTTTCATTTCTTGCCTTATTCACAACCTTTACCTGACTGGAGACTATATGTAGGCCTATCTCTCCATTATCAGTCACCTCTCTCGCTACATATAGTATATGCAACCTATATCAGTAAACTTCTTTATCCAATTATGTCGGAGCCGAAGCTTCTTTTCTTTCCACCGTAATGCAAAGACACTTTTAGAGTTTTCAACGAATCCCTCACCAGTGTTATTCACGTTATTCGGATTTGCTTGGTAACCAAGATCGGAATGGATTACAGCGCCGCTACTACGCTGTAGTAGCTTGTGTATCTTGAAACGAAGCAACACACTTTTGCGTCACATTTTATTAGCGCCTACACAAAGAAATGAAAAGAAAGGGAAGAAGACATAGCTTTAGCGGAAATTAATGAAAGGCTTTTGCATAGAAATGCGATGTCTCTTGAAGCCCTCTATTGAAATGCAATTGACTCGTTTATGTTGTCAAAAGCAATTCATTTCCTCAGTCATAATAGGCGTGTTTTTCTCTGAAACTATCAGCATACCCAAAATCACCGAATTAGTAAATTGTACCATTCTAACAAAAAAGCTGACAAAATATGAAGCGGCTAAAAAAATAACTTCTTGATTAATTGGGCGTCATGCGAAGCAGACTGACACATTTCAAACCAGTTTGGTAAAAGTGAGGCATAAATCATCAGATAAACCACACACAAAGGCTGGGGAGAGTCAAAGGAGATCACAAAAGCTCACAGGAAGCAATGTGATAATGCCAAATATACATATAAACACTGTGTGTCAAATAAAAGTAGAAATTTTTTCCGTTTTTTTCTTTTTTTTTTTTTGAAGTAGCACCAGAGACGATATAAGTCTTTACTCGTTGTTTTAAATCGATTGCAAAGTCTACGGAAATATTCTCTGAATCCCTTGTGATAAGTATGTATCAGAATGATAGACAGAATGATGACAAGTTTCCGTAAAGTAGTTACCAATGTGCCACATACATTAAAAAAACAAATTGCATAACCTTAAAAAAGAGGCTACGTAACAAATAGTGGGTAAACGCTAAATAATTATTAAAGAAAGCTTCTTTTTGACGCAGACTGTCAAGTTTAACTGACAATTTTTGCAAATTTTTCATCATTTGAACATTTATTATTGCATTGTTACTGTGTCAACCATTGACGGCACTTCAAGCAATTGCTGATTACTCGAACAAACCGCAGTACAACAACCACGCAAATACCCACACCCACTCACCGGCACACACCCGCCCACACTGAAGCCGTTTTCACCACAAAGGCGGTATGGCGGCATACATTTTCCAGGCATTTGCTGCCCAACTGGCATCCAGCTGCGCTCAAGCTCAGCCATATGTTTGCCTCTGTGGTGAATGCAAATCCAACAGTTTCCGCCGTTAGGACGTGTACATATGCGCGTGTGTGTGTGTGTGTGTGTGTGCAGATTGATTGTGAAATAGGAGTGGCTGGAGGAAACTGGTGTGGCTGCGGAAGGAAGCGGAAGCGTCATGCCACAAATGCACACATGTACGCCAAGCACGCACATTATGAAATTGTTGTGTGAGCGGATTCGGTGTACCTTTGGTTGTTATTTCGCTGCTACAACTATATTCAAGTGTTTATACATCTACACATACATATGTACAATATGTACATACATGTATTTTGTGTGGTGTGTGGTGTTGTTGTATGATATGTATGTATGTATGGCTTGGATGTTTATGACAGCTTGCAAATTGTAACGATAGTTAAATTCTGTTATCTGCTCGTTGTTGGAAATTATCCGAGCGAAATTTTATTTTATTTCCACCATCTGTGGCAAGGAAGTTATGAAAAACAAGCAAAGCGGTCAAGGTGAAATGTTGTATAAATAAAAGTGTGCAAAATAAAACTAATTGAAATGTCTTATTAGAAAAAAAGTGAAGGCAATATATTCCATATTTACTAATGATCATATAAACACTTTGTCTTTGAATAAACTTAAAATAAAACAAGAAAAATTCCTAAAAATATAAAAAAAAAAAACTGCTGTTCTTTCTGATTGTTCTTTGTATAGTAGCTATATGCTATAGTTATCTAATCTGAACAATTTATTTGAATATTGTATAATTACTTCAGGCTTTGACTCTTGCAGATTTCTCGTCAAATTAAAATGTTTTCCACACAAGCACTTATTTACAATCGTTCAGTTTGTATGGCAGCTATATGTTATAGTTGTCCAATAGCGGCGGTTCTAACAAATGAGCAGTTTCTAGATGATAGAATGATGTGTGCGAAATTTCTGATCGATATCTTAGAAACTTATGGACTAGGGTCTCCGACGTCACCTTCTAGGCGTCACAAACATCGTGTCAAACTTAATATACTCTGTTCAGAGTTAAAAATTTACTTTACTACTTAATTCTTTACAAACTATTTGGACTATTTTTTATATGGAAAATCAGTCAACTAGCCGATTTTTTAGAAAAGAGTAGTAATGCCTTGCCCTAAATACTTGCCTTGACCACTGATAAGTGATCCACGGATTGCTAGCGTATACCTTGCTTTTCAAGATACCCCCAAAACAGAAGCCAGACGAAGTCGAATCTAAAGACTTAGATGCCTAATCAATGTTATGTTCATGTTTGACTGTATTCTTAGCGACGTGGGTAATCGCTTGCTAACATTATTTTTGTTCATTATACTTTATATGGAAACAAATGAAATCATTCTTCAAAATACCTTGCAAGGTACTGTTACTAGAGATACACAGTCTTACTTTTAACTTTTGGATTAAATTACATATATTCGCAAACCTTCTCTAGAAGCAGCCACTGAGACCGAACCTCTTTTATAATTACCTAATTAAAACTCTCTCGTCTCTATTATGCTGTTGCAATCAAAATGGCAGTGAAGAAAGTCATCTCTCTTCTGACCAATATGTTGCAAATGAGAGACAACAAATCACTTGTGACTTCATTTTATAGACTTCCATGTTGTTTTTTTCTATATATGTACATACCAACAACACCTGCTAACTTGATGTCTTCATTAACACTCAGCAGCAATTAAGTATTTATGAAGCAAAAGCTCTGCGAAATTCTCAGACTAATAAGATCATTTGGTCAACACTTGCTTAAATCCTTATCCCTCTGCATACATAAGATTTAATTATTCATGGCGACATACAGTTGCTTGTATACACACATACATATGTATACATATGACTTCATTTGTTACATATGGCCGTGGCCTTCAGTTGTGTGCAGAAATTGTGGTTGTCTAATTGCTTTGTATGCATGTATGCACAGAGGTAGTGGTGTTTCCAGCACATGACCGTTAAGTGTATTGTCAACTTAGGTTCACACTCCTATACATTAAGCACATTACGAGTACATACCCCGCAAAACACTGGAACACATCATGTACTAGGGCAAGACCACGCTATCTTGCAACCAACACTAGTGACTGAAGTGGTCTAAGCATATGAAAAAATATATATTTACATTAACATTACGACGTCATGGAACATGAACAACTTCACTGCTGCTTGACACCACCGTGCCTGGTCAGTCCTTAGAGAACTCTAGCTTCTCGATGTGATGTGATTTAAAGGTCATGAAGTCACCAGGAGAAGCTGCCTCTATATAAGTAAAAGAGACACACATGCTTAAAGGACTCTCACGCCGCGATGTGGCTTGATTTGGAGGTCACAAGATGATTACAGTGGAATCTAGCTGCTATATGGCTCTATCTAAGTAAAAGAGGTGTCAAGCCTGACTAGTGCTTAGGAGAATCTATCGCCTCAGTGTGATATGATTTAAAAGTCGAGAGGTGACTATAGAGGAAGCTGGCTACAAGTTGACTCTAATAAAGAAAGCTGGTACTGTGCCAGGCCAGTGATTTCAGGGGAACCTGGCTGCCTGCTATCTCTGTATAAGTAAACCAAGCACCGTGCCTGACCAGTCCTTTGAAGGCTCTCACACCGCGATGTGAAGCGATTAAAAGTCATGAAGTAACTTCTTAGCTGCCAGTGGCTCTATAAAAGCAAGCAGGCACCAAGCCTGGCCAGTGCTTAAGTGACTCTCGCGCTGCAATACTGATAGCCGAACATTCACGAAAAAAGCAACGCTCAACATTTGACATAATCCAGTGCTGTACTAGCTTGCAGTCAGGTATGTAACCAGGTCCATTTGGACTACCTGCTCCTTAAATTTTTGCTGGGTATGTAAGCATGTATGTACTTGTGAGTATATGTTTATATATCATTCCAGTTGCTGATTTTAAGTGGTAAGCTGTTAATTACGCGAATTAACACATATCATTTCGCAGTATGGACATGTTATACATATATATGTTATCTACGGCTGCCCAGAGCGAGTTCTAATTATGAAACAAATAAGATGCGCAGTTTGTGCTTGCCAATTAAGTGGGGAATATTTAAAGCAAACCATTAAGAAGTGTTCACATATTACTTTAATTTCGATTGCTAAATTATTAGAAAATTTCCAGTCAAATATATATCTACGTACATATACATATGTATATGTGTGTAATCATAAAAATATTTCTTATAAATTTTAACAGATTTTTTTTCGAATGGAACTTAAACTGACTACCTATCGCGTCGAAGTCTTGCGATTAAGTTCAATTAAAGATTATTAAAAGAAGCAAAACAATCAAAGCCTGGGCCGAGAAATGTAGTAAGTAACAAGAAATTTCAAAATACTTAAAAGGAAGATGAGTCGAAAGCTGAAGACGATAGCGATCAGGCGATTTTCACATCGCGTTGAAACGTTGCTCAACTCAGCGGACAAGAAACTGCCTTGGAGCGGAAGAAATGCATTCGGTCACTCTACTCAAATGCCAGATGCACTTTCTGTTTATTCTGTATCGCTTTTGCAGACACTTGCAAAATATATATATATATATGTATATACATACCTGTGTATGAATATGCCGTTATCACTGCTGTGAAGCAGAAACACATGCGCACCTTTTACACGCACCGCTTGCAATGCAAATTTTAAAGTGCTTCTTCATAGTTACTATGACGAAGCAACAATTGCACACACATACATACAAATGTATGAACCTGTATATACATTCGTCTGTATGCAGCAGTCAACGAGGTAAGAGGCCAAGCAAGCGGAGCAGGATGCCGTATATGAACAGAATGAAGCTGGAAGTGCAGAGCTTCTGGTTCAGTATATTTAGTGTCAGTTGAGGGCACTAGAGTGTATTACTTGTATATGCACAGGAGTAAGTGGAGAGCAATACACATGCCATACATACATATGTATGTATGTGAGTGAAAATGCTGTGAATATTTTTGCAGGGCACCTACTGCTGCAACAACAAACAGTTCAACAGCAATTTCCTTTCACTTTTTGCTAAAACAAAATTTTATGCTAACAAACGAAAATATAAAAATAGCAAAGAATATATTAATAATCCAGAAGCATGTATGTGTGCGTATATATGTGTATGTATGTATGTATAGGGTGATTTTTTAAGAGCTTGATAACTTTTTTAAAAAAAAAAACGCATAAAATTTGCAAAATCTCATCGGTTCTTTATTTGAAACGTTAGATTGGTTCATGACATTTACTTTTTGAAGATAATTTCATTTAAATGTTGACCGCGGCTGCGTCTTAGGTGGTCCATTCGGAAAGTCCAATTTTGGGCAACTTTTTCGAGCATTTCGGCCGGAATAGCCCGAATTTCTTCGGAAATGTTGTCTTCCAAAGCTGGAATAGTTGCTGGCTTATTTCTGTAGACTTTAGACTTGACGTAGCCCCACAAAAAATAGTCTAAAGGCGTTAAATCGCATGATCTTGGTGGCCAACTTACGGGTCCATTTCTTGAGATGAATTGTTGTCCGAAGTTTTCCCTCAAAATGGCCATAGAATCGCGAGCTGTGTGGCATGTAGCGCCATCTTGTTGAAACCACATGTCAACCAAGTTCAGTTCTTCCATTTTTGGCAACAAAAAGTTTGTTAGCATCGAACGATAGCGATCGCCATTCACCGTAACGTTGCGTCCAACAGCATCTTTGAAAAATGATTCCACCAGCGTACAAACCACACCAAACAGTGCATTTTTCGGGATGCATGGGCAGTTCTTGAACGGCTTCTGGTTGCTCTTCACCCCAAATGCGGCAATTTTGCTTATTTACGTAGCCATTCAACCAGAAATGAGCCTCATCGCTCATCGGACACGGACGCGAAACACATTTCGAACCGAACACTGATTTTGGTAATAAAATTCAATGATTTGCAAGCGTTGCTCGTTAGTAAGTCTATTCATGATGAAATGTCAAAGCATACTGAGCATCTTTCTCTTTGACACCATGTCTGACATCCCACGTGATCTGTCAAATACTACTGCATGAAAATCCTAACCTCAAAAAAATCACCCGTTATATATATAAAGTGTTTACGTGAAGGACATTTGCGATTTTTGTTTCAGTTGTTTTTTTTTTTTATTTTGAGGCATCAGTGCTTCAAGTCCTTTATTTCATAGACTCTCTTCGCTCCTGCTGCACTCTCCAGTCATTCATTCGTGCATACATACGAGTATGTATATACACACATACAGTTTTCCATTTATATGACACCTGCTGGTGTTCAGGCTGCTACCTACGTCTTCTTTTCGACTTTACCCTCGTAAATATGCAACCAAATCTTGCATCCATGAGTTGTCAGCCAGCTATGGAAGACCGCCTTCCTTGTTTACATGTTGGGTACTATATACACATCTATGTGTGTGTGTACAGCTTATGGCTGCATAGAAAATATTTTAATTGTCATATAAATTTCGCAATTTGCCACATATCTCTACCTTGCCAGCGCTGAGACTCACCTGTGGCAGGCGCTTCAATTTGTTTAGCTAAGTTGTGTAGTTGTTGTTACTTTTGTTTTAGGCTTCATTATGAGTTTGTTTTATCGACTAGGCTTATCAGTATGGATATCTACAAGTGTAGGAGTGTACTTTTGAGGGGAATGTGTCTTTTTCATTGGCGTTTATAAATATTTTGATTCTTCATTAGTTTTAAGTGTCACCTTGCAGCTTTTTAGAACTTTTTTCATATAGGGCAGAGAGAAGTAGATAAATCACTTATTGCTGGGACCTTGAGATATGCCCATATTGGCCAGAAGCTAAATAAATAAACTCGTTGGATGGAGAAAATTTTTTAACCGAAAAATTTGCACCGAATTTCATTAAGGAGTCTTCGTTAAAGCACATGTTATCCATTTCCTATATAGTGAAATTCTCCAGGCTATCGTTGGAATCGTGGGAATTTATTAAACCAAATCTATATCTTTCCTGCAATTTTTCAAAGCTTTATGAAGATCAGAATTCATAATATTGATACGGTAACCTCTCCACCTTTCTATCATGAAGTACGAGGTGTGTTCAAAAAGTATCGCGAATTTTGTGTTTTTTCAAAAATTATTTATTTATTCATGAATATCTATTTTGTCCCCCTCAAAGTAATCCCCACGAGATATTACACACTTGTGCCAACGGTTTTCCCAATCTTCGAAGCACTTCAAAAAATCATTTTTTTTTATCTTCTTCAGCTCCTCCTTCGATGCCGTCTTTATCTCGTCAAGAGAAGCGTAACGTCGTCCTTTCATGAGCCTCTTCAGTTTAGGGAACAAAGAAAAAAGGCCAGATCTGGGGAATACGGTGGCTGCGGCATCATTAGTGTGTTGTTTTTGGCCAAAAAGTCGCGCACAAGCAACGATGTGTGTGAGCAGGGGCGTTATCGTGGTGCAAAATCCAATTTTTGTTCTTTCACAAATCCGGGCGTTTCTGGCGGATTGCTTCGAGCAAATTGCGCATAACTTGCAGGTAACATTCCTTATTGACCGTTCTTCCCTGTGGCAAGAACTCATGATGCACCACGCCCCTGCAATGGAAGAAAACTGTCAGTTACGATTCGCGATACTTTTTGAACACTGCTCATACTTCTCTCAAAATTCATCCACTTTTGAGGTTACTTATAGCATGATGTAAACAAGCTGGTGTTTGCTACCGATTTAAGCCTTTTTCAAACTATATTTCATTCAAATATGTCAAAATTTGTGGGAGATACGAAAGTTCTGAGGAAACTAATTTCATTTAAGGGAAGTAAGGCATCCGGAATGCCACTAAACTTTAAGATTATTTTAGTTTCAGGAAACAAACGCTGCAAAACTTCAGGTTTATTTGTAAAATTAGTTAAGTGGGAATATGTATAGAGTGATTTATTTTCAAGAGTGTCACATATGTGTTACGATAACATTCATGTGACAACGGAAAGTGTTACGAAAAGGATCATTAATATTGAACTGCGGCAACTTTTTCACTCCGTATATAGTACAAGATATGTACATGTGTCGTTAGATTTATGGCGTATTATACGCGTACATTTACGTGCCTCGGTGCAGTAATACACCAAACGTATGGTCAGCCCCTCCTTCGGGTAATCCCATTTTATCAGAGTTTCTTGCATTTTATTTTTATACTTTTTATTTCGCATCATGTTTGACTCAGAATGCGTCCATCGAGTGCGCTCAGTGTTACAGTGCACTCTGCTCTGCACGTTTGCTGCACCGCACTTTGGATTATGTTCATGTAAGTGCTCAAAAAGTGAAAAGAGCCGCACTTATAAAACGCAATGGAGCTGCCTTTCAGCCTTTCAAGTGGAGTACTTACGGCAGGTGCCGCGTTTCATTTGTGATGACCATCATTAGTACGTACATGTTTACAGGGGGTCTCAATATGAAAAGCTCGCTGAAGGTCATATGGTATGTTTAATCCTTCACTTCAACTTTCGGTAGAGGAACTATGAGATATGAAAGTTTGGGGGAGAAACTGGGCTAGTATGCGCCAAGGCGTATTAGGACCGGAGTTTAAAAAAATGGATATTAATTTGAGTTCGTTGCGGTTACATTGATTTAGCTAGGCACAACTTCTTGGGAATACCAACCCCAAGGAGGTTCTCCATGTATCAACGTTAATAGGCAACGGCTAATAGTTGAGGCTGAAAGTATTTATTTCCTTCTGTATCAAATTGTGTGACATGAATGTTGTCATAGACCTATTTAAACTATTTCAGCGGCAAACCATATTGAAATCCCTTTTACTCTGTGAATCTTTTAGTGTTTTTAACTGTTGCAAGATAGCACTTCCGCTGCTCACTGATGGGCAATTGGTCAAAATGCAATAATGGAAAGTTGGAATGGCTGGAATGGTTGACAAACCCACCCTTTCATCATGTTGCTGTTTGAATCGCGAGAGGTTATGAAGCTTTGTATAGATATATCACAATTATTACATCTTACTTCTTCTGAGAAGGTGATTCACTACATTTTCTAGAAAAGAAAATCGCCTAGTGAAACGAAAAGGCGCCTAGATGATGTATTCCGTGGCTCTTTTTTAGAATGCTAAGGAAAGGTCGCACATCAGATATAGATGAGCCTCGTCAATGTGAGGATGTTATGACAAAAATCCACGAAGTCATATTCTTAGACCTCCCGTTGTGTAACATAGCTAAGATGGCAGGCATTCCAAAAGTACCGTAGATCTTTTCCTGCATTAAATATTGGAAATATGAGGGACACCGTTTCATGAGATTCATCGTCTACATGGAGAAAGGCAAAACGCCCACTAAGCTCTACTATCTTAAATTGTTTGATCCGACCTGAATTGAAAAAAGAAGAAAAACCGTGACTACTTCCAAAAAACGTATTTTTCAGAGAAGTTAAGAAGAAGAGACCTAGTATGGGAACGAATGTGACGCAATCGATGGAGTATTCTGGAGAATTATTGGAAATATTTATGTGTTGATAAAGACAAAACAACAAATAGAGTGAAAGTCGATTGAAACTAACACAAATTTTTTTTGAACTATTTTGGAAATTAACTTGAAAATAAAAATAACACCGGTCAACACGATTTTTGGGTCTGACATCTACATGTTAAATTTTAGTTTCTCCTATGAAAAAAATAAGAAAAAAAATTTTTTTCCGGTTAAAGTTTGCTTTCGTAGAAATTAGAGCAATTTTTCGATTTTTAAGCAGAAATGACTGATTTTTATATTTTTTCTACAATTTCACTATAGATTATAATTAGAAAACTTTTTTTAGATACAAGAGTCGTTTTTATTCAAGATGTGTGATAAAATAGGCTTCATAGGCTTCGCAAAGTTTAAAATTTGTTGATAAAGCAAATTTTTTACTTCTAACTTTAATAAATTCACCGCAAATAAAACAGAATGAATCAACATCATTTTTACACTGACTTGATGCCATTTTTTAACTCAGTAATACACTAATATTGTTGTTACAGCTATAATAAACAGGTTAACATTCACTACTGTGCCTCTTACAAATAATAATACTGTTTACTTTCGGGTTAATCAAAGAGCTGCCAACTTAGATTTATGAAATAAATCAAAATATACTTATCGATCTAGATCAGCCTAAAGCAAACTTAAAGAACTAAAGATTAATATTTAAGTGTTTTTCAATGTCTAGAATCAGAATTCAAGCATGAGAGCAGAAACCCAGAAAAAAATTTTTTTTTTTTGTTGACCAGTGTAATTATTTTTTTATTTTTTATTACATTTGTATGTATTTATGTACGATCTAATAAAAACAGTATTCTTAAAAAAATTATCTTTCTTATATATGTATGTATTTATATATTTACGATAATTTTCGAAAACTATTACCGAAAACGAAGATTAACAAAAGCAAAGAAAAACAGCAAAGAAAAACAGCAAATCAACAAGAATCAATCAATTAGTTCCTTTACACGAGCAATCAAATCCTGCTTGATCATTTTTGAGGGAACCTGCACTTCAAAATGTGTTTTCAAAATATCACGCAACTGGGCAGCAGTACAACTACCTAGCGTATCATTGCTCGCCAACTGCTGCACGTAGCTAAGTTGCTGCAAACTGTCCGCATCCGCTTTAGGTATTTTAGGTGCATTTGCATTGGATGCACCAGTTGCCGGCCGCTTTTTTGCTACCTCTACATCATCGCCGAATATTTCGTTTATTCGAGGCAAGATTTTTGCAATGCGTTCATCCTGCCGCTTGGCATCCGGCATTCCACTCAAACCGGCATTGTCAGTTTTTATATTCAAAGCTAATGCAAGTATATTAGATTGCAATGCCTCCACAGTTGGATCAACAAGAAAATTAGACTGGAATGTTGTACGCAATTTACTGACAACTTTTTCAAAAACTTTCACACCTTCTTCTGGTGAGTCGTTTTGCATGCTGTTCCAATTCGCAAAATCTATATTGCGTATGTGTTTGGCAAAAGGCAGATATATTATCTTGAAACCATCTCCTGATAATAAGGGTTTGGACGTATCATCATCTGTAGCAGTACCCTCTACGGGTATTAAGGCAACGTAACGTGGAATTGATTTGCGCTTACGCATAAATAGGCAAATAGCCATTTTATCTCGCTCCAAACATCGTTCCCAAAGTGCCCGAAATAGACATTTCGACCCCCTAACGCCTTTCTCATCGGGATACATAAAGTTTTGTGGTTTATAATACCAATTTTCTGGCAATTCAGAAATCGGTTTAAAGCCAAGTAACATCATGCCGGGTGCATGCAAATTTCGGACACGATTTATTTGCTCGGGTGTAATGCGTATACTCATGTCACCCAAGTTAATCTCGTACCAACCACCACTTTGTTTAACTACGTACTCTTCAGCAATTTCCATAGTTTCTTGAGACTGCTTACGCACCATAATAACACGCTTTTGTTGTACAATAGAATTGTCTTTCCGCAGAAGCCGCACTTTTCGTGGCATGAAACGAGCTTTGAAATATTTATAGTAGAGAGCTGATATCGCCAAATCTGGACCCAACGACAATTTGAAATGACCCAACGATCGTCTTAAAACGTTTTGTCGCAGCTTTCGATCTGATAATAGTGTACGTAATTCTTCGGGATTTTTTGGCTCAAAATCAGCAATATTTCCATCTGTAATAAAGTTATTATGAAATGCAACTTAAAAATAAGTTTCTCACAAACCTTCAACTAGCGTTATAAATTCTTTGTAAAATGGCTCATAATCAAATTCATCAACCATAGGTATCACTTGAAACTCGATTTCCTTGCCTTCCAGATCTTTAGCTTTTTGCAAGGCTCTTTGATATAAATTTGAATTGGGAGGATGGGGCGTTGCTCTGTCAGTGAGATACACCAATGTCGAAGAAACCAGATTATAGCCGGCGTTTTCAAATAGATTTATACACAAGCGTAGCATAATAGCAAAATCGGCATGCCCACCATTTCCTACGATACCATAGTTGGTCCCAAATTCTTGTTCAGCAGTTTCCATAAAGCGCAAGTAATGTTCTACTATCGATTTCGATAAGGCGCGGAGTGGTAAGAAAACCGCGCAGTTTTGTGGCAAAACAATATTATCCAAACTGCTAGCTTCATATGGATCCGGATTCATTTCAGTATTTGCAAATACAATACCAATTAAATCATTACTGTTTACAAGCAACCCGGATATTAATGCTTTTCGCACAATATCCAGTGCCTCAGCAAATCTCTCATACTCTGCATAGAGATTAGCGTCCACCACGAATATCAGCGCTTCGCGCCCTTTATAGTTTGGCTTTGTCTCATCATCGTCATCCTCGCTGTCACTAATTAACACATCGATATTCGGATTCCAATTTAGATTTGAGCTGCAACTCGCCATTGATAAGTCAGAAGTTGTTTACTTGTAAATGTTGTTTTGATTGTTGTGAAATAATTCGAAACAAAGCAATTTGCAAATATAACAAAATTGCACAGCCGGTTTTTTCGATAACAGTTCATATCGAACTATCAAAAACTTTTAGCACATGAATATTTATCGAAAAACCCGACTGCAACGAATGCTTCACTACAGCAATGAACGAGAGTGATTTTATATCGAAAATCATATCCCACCTTGTTCTTAGCGCAGAAATCCAGAACCCTTAAAAACTGGTTTTCTTATAATTTTGAACAAATTAATCGCATCATTATGCTTTTCGAAATAAAAATGGAATGGCAGTATTATAAATTAATCAAGTTGACTTTGTAAACTGAAAATAATCGATATCTATCTTGTTTAATAATTATCACTGCAAACATTTTTGTTTATAATATTTATCTTCAAGTCTATGTTACGTGCCGTTTTCTTTTGCAGTCGGATATTGAAAGCATATTAACACATATAATTTTGAATATTTAACAAATAATATTTCCATCTCTAAGAAAATATTTCGATACATATAAATAACCACCGATTGGTTTTCAACCAATTGTTAATCGACCGTCGTCACGAGCAGTAATCGTTGGAATTAGTGGAAAAGTTTTAAACATCTGAAAGTGCAAAAGTGTGCAAAAAAAGAAAACTCTTACTAAACGGAAGCGCTTGTTGCTTTTTCTAACGCCACAAATATTGAACAGTGAAAATGAGTTCTAAATCGTATTTTGAGGATTCGCGCGACGAAAGCCAAGGTGGAAAGCTATCCAGAAAAATAAAGGATTCGCCATTCATGATTATTGGTAAATGGAGAAAACCTGAAGGTTTTACATAATTAATCATAGTTATAGTAGCTACTTGCCACGACGACGGTAGACAGATTGTTTGCCATGCCATCAGAAACATTTTAAATGAATTTTAAGTATTTCACCTGTATTACAAATGAATTCGAAATAGGAAATATTTGAGACTGGCACTTGACCTTGACCATGCTTTGTGTCATACACGCGTCGGGAAACGCCTGCATCTTTAATGTTTTTCTATATTACACAATAACAATGTAATTGTGCTTGTATTTAATTACTATTATGTTGTTTAATTAAATACATACATACATACATATATTAAATGTATTCCCTAGCTTATTTGCAAAAACTTTCAAACAAATTAATGTGCTCTCGTTTCCTGTGCGCTACTTTGAACATCCAGTGAATATCGCTTCTCAATAATCCAATCATTGCAGACATGATCATGATTTCACTTTGAATTCTTCTCTTTCTGGTCATCCTGCAAAATATATATATATAAATGTATAACCAATTGCTTGCCAATTTCAAAGAAATCCATAATGATGATGTAATACTCATACTCGCGTAATAGTGAGTATTAATATATTTCGATTCTTGACAAAGTGCATAGCTTTTCAGTATACACTTATAAAGAAGATAATTGGGTAGATTTAAATCATTTTTATTAAGTCTGCGAAAATTTGCAATTGTTGCTGTGCACTGTATGTTTTTTTTTTTAATGTTTTTGCTTTCGATTTGGCGTACACGCTGGCAGCTAATGCTCAAATTTTGAGTAATTCACATGCGTCTTAGCTAGTCCATATAATTCAATACAGGTATATGTGCATACAGATTTCCTGTGCTTTTAATATTTTAATGGTATATATAAATAGTTCGCAGTGCAACAAGTTCTTATTATAATTATCCACGGAAGTAAAATTATTCCCAAATGTCCCCACGATCACTATTTTTATATATGTTTGATGTATAAGTTTGCAGTGGAGACAGACTGGTTAAAAACAGAAAACGGAAACTACAATCTGACGAAAACGTTAAGCTGTGTGTGAGTGTATTAATTTGTATCAATAAAGTGTTTGTGAGCACAAATTATTTGATAAGTATTTCGACTTCTTTGTCGTGATAGAATTCTCTCTTAAATTAAAATAAATCTTTATATGAGTACAGACATATTGTTTGGTTTTAAAGTGCACGTGTAGACAAAATAGCGTCTGCCTCCTTACCTCAAAACGCTTGTTGAGTGTTCGAGGTACAAAATAAACATACATTCTATTTTGTTCATATATATATGTGAATATATGTATATCATTGTTCACAAAAGAATGCGAAAAATAGCAATGAAACACTTTAGTGCATTTAAAAACTTGTTTATCTTTACAGCTGTTTCTGATTTTTTTTCAATACACTTACAAATGTACGTTGCGTTTATCTATTATATCATATTATTGCACTTATGTATGATTAACAATTGTTTTTCCATGAATTTATATTTGCAGGTTTGGCTGGCTTCGTAGCGGCTGGCATTATTGGTGCTTATAAATATAAGAACCGTGGCACAATGAGCACCAGTGTTTTCTTAATGCAACTTCGTGTTGCGGCGCAGGGAACCGTTGTCGGGGCGCTGACGTTGGGTCTCGGCTATAGCATGGCCAACGAATATATATTTAACAAAACACCCAAAGAAAAGTAATGAATGCCAAATGATGACTATGTTATTTAAGAAATAGAGTTAAGAGATTAATATTATCGGCACGATTCCGATTACTTTGGCGGAGGGGTAAAAAAACCGAATTTCCGTATAAATGGGGTATGTACGGATAGGGGAGCTTCTCCAGAGGAGGAATATCCAAAAATAACATAAAAATAACTAATATTTTTTGAAATATTCACGTTTAAAAATTCAAAAATTTGCACTAAGAAAACATGTTATTTCTCTATGTTTCACTAAATTTTTTCACGTTCTTTACACTGTATATTTAAATATACACTCTAAGCTTTGAAATAAGCTTACATTTCACAATTATTTTGCAATTTTTCAACTAAATTTAGTATTTTAAAAATCACTTGTCAAATTTATGGCTGAAAAGTTTAGTGCGCTTATATTTACAAGGAAAACCAGCATTGCCACACCTTAAAAACCAAAAGTGAAGGATTTTTCAGCGTTTCACAGCGTTTTCTTTGTTTCTACTTTCGAGTGATTCTTTTTTCTTTATTAACTATAAAAAAACTATAAAGAAGATTTTTCAAGCTAAAATTGAATATGTAAACACTTTTCCATATACATGCATATATGAATATGTGATTTATATTTAATAAACATAGATAAGTAAAATCGTGTGATAACATTATAATATACATGTATGTTTATGATTGTAATATAACATTTTTATATACATAATACCCAGGGTGACTGAAGTACTTTTGCATAGTACTCTTTTCTGCGTTGGCGGCCTTCGGCCGCGCTTTAAAAAAATAACTCTGGCCGAGCGAATACCCAGGGTGACTGAAGTACTTTCGCATAGTACTCCTTTCTGCGTTGGCGGCCTTCGGCCGCGCTTTAAAAAAATAACCCTGGCCGAGCGAATACCCGGGGTGACTGAAGTACTTTCGCATAGTACTCCTTTCCGCGTTGGCGGCCTTCGGCCGCGCTTTAAAAAAATAACCCTGGCCGAGCGAATACCCGGGGTGACTGAAGTACTTTCGCATAGTACTCCTTTCTGCGTTGGCGGCCTTCGGCCGCGCTTTAAAAAATAACCCTGGCCGAGCGAATACCCGGGGTGACTGAAGTACTTTCGCATAGTACTCCTTTCCGCGTTGGCGGCCTTCGGCCGCGCTTTAAAAAATAACCCTGGCCGAGCGAATACCCAGGGTGACTGAAGTACTTTCACATAGTACTCCTTTCTGCGTTGGCGGCCTTCGGCCGCGCTTTAAAAAAATAACCCTAGCCGAGCGAATACCCCGGGGTGACTGAAGTACTTTCGCGTAGTACCCCTTTCTGCGTTGAAAATAAAAAAAATATATTGACTTTTTGGTATAAAGTGGTTATAATTTATGGTTATCATGCACTCAAACTTTAAGTTTTCGTTATAAAATAGTAAATTTTGGTTATTATATCTGTCAGCGATTTCCATTTATTTTTGATGATACATTGGTTTGTATTTTAGGTGACAATATATATATTATATTTAAAATATGAGTTTGAGTGCATAATAACCAAAAACTATAACTACTTTATATCCAAAACTCAAATTTTGTTTCAATATGACTGCATAATAACCAAAAAATATAACCACTTTATAACCAATATTGAAATAAAATTTAAGTTTTCGTTATAAAATGGATAAATTTTGGTTATTATATCTGTCAGCGATTTCCATTTATTTTTGATGATACATTGGTTTGTATTTTAGGCGACAATATATATATTATTATATTTAAAATATGAGTTTTGGGTATGAAGTGGTTATATTTTTCGGTTATCATGCACTCATATTGAAACAAAATTTCGTACTGTACTCATGTACTGTACACTTTATTACGTAATATTATTGTATAATATTACTTATACATATGTATATATAATATTATTATATAATATTACTAATACATGTATATAATATTACTTATTTGCTTAATAAATTTAAAAAGGAAAATATCCATATGCATGAATAGAGGAATTTTTGCGAAAAAGAGGAATTTCAGCGAATTGCCTAATCATCACATGGCAGCGCCGCATTTCGTCGTAATTTTTGGTAAACAAATGAGGTTGAAACAAGTGTAAAATGTGATTTTTAAAATAAAGATTTTTTAGGTAAAAAACCTGCTAAAAGAGTAAAATGTAGATTTATTTAAAAGATTATAGTGCAATTTAATTAAATTGAAGTGAAAAATGTGAAAAAAGTGTGTTTAATGTGGTGAAATAGCTCCTTGAAATGGTCCAATTTTGCGAATTTTTGAACTTTAAGGCCGAATATCTCCTAAACTAAGCGTTTGCGGACCCTATAACCCTATATGTTTTTTAATCAGGAGGACTTCCTCTTTCCAACGGTACTTTCAAATCGCGGCGCCAAAGAAATCGGAATTGTGCCATATTATCACATACACACATAAATACATGTCCAAATTGTTAGTTATCAACCACAAGTAGTGTATACGTGTACGTGCATTTTGTCAGATCACATGCATATGTTCATAAATATGACAAATTGCCAATCAATTTACGCAATATACTTTATGTTTAATGTGTTAAAGCGGCCCACTCACGACAAATTTGTTTGACAAATCTGTTTGAGTTTGAGGTGGTTTTTGGCGTGAGTGGGCATGTTGTCAAACGGATTGAAGGTTTGCGACAAATTTCAAAAACTAACAACCGATTTGTGGATTCGTTTGTTGTGAGTGGCATGGTTTGCAAACATTTGAGCAGTTGGTTGAAATTTTTGCAGAGTAAACATCAGCGGATAAAAAATGGCAAGCGTGAGCAAAAATTTTTTGGAAGAGTTTATTGAATTATTTAAAAATGAACCGGCCTTATGGCAATGCAAAAGTGAAAATTATATGAATAAATGCCAAAAAAAAAAGTCCAACCTGAGGAAGTTTTTAAAATCGTCAGGAGCAGCCAGCTCCATTGAATTTAACAGTTTTACATGTGAGTGCTTATATCTCTCACATAACCACTCTTTCATCCATTCTTTCTTCATTATTATACCCCGAACAGGGTATATTAAGTTTGTCACGATGTTTGTAACACCCAGAAGGAAGCGTCGGAGGCCCTATCCGTCTGTCCGTCTGTCCGTCCGTCCGTCTGTCTGTATATATACGAACTAGTCCCGCAGTTTTTAAGATATCCTTTTGAAATTTTGCAAACGTCATTCTCTCTTCAAGAAGCTGCTCATTTGTCGGAACGGCCGATATCGCACCACTATAACATATAGATGCCATATAAACTGAACGATCGGAATCAAGTTCTCATATGGAAAACTTTCGCATTTGACAATGTATCTTCACCAAATTTGGTATAGATTATTTTCTAGGGCAAAAATGTAGTATCCGAGAAAATTGTTCAGATCGGTTAACTATAGCATATAACTACCATACAAACTGAGCGATCGGAATCAAGTTCTTGTATGGACAACTTTCACATTTGAGGAGATATATTCACAAAATTTGGTATATATTATTTTCTAAGGCAACAATGCAATCTCCGAAGAAATTGTTCAGAACGGGTTACTATAGCATATAGCTTCCATACAAACTGGACACATAGTTACTAACAGAAATGCACCTGTGAAGGGTATTTAGCTTCGGTTGCACCGTTTTTTCTTGTTTTTTTTTTTGCATTTGGCTTTTTTCGCTTCATGCACTGGTGTATTACTAGCAGCGCAATTACATCATCCGCGTTATAATCAGACATGTTCACTCCGCGAAGCACACAATGGAAATAAAGTTTGTCAAATCGGTTTGTCGTGAGTGCTCAAGCGTCTTCAAACAGATTTGTCAAACAAATTTGTCGTGAGTGGGCCGCTTAAGTAACTCAAATTTGTTTATTCATGTAATTTTTACGTTTTGGTAATTCATTTTTAATTTTATGTTTTTTTTTCTTTCTCACTTTTTATTCCAGCACAAAACAGTCTCAATAAAAATAAGCCACCTCTGTTTACATATATGTACAAATATTCAGAATAACAAGCAAAATGTGTGCATCAAGGATTTGCTGCAAATTCTTACCAAACTGAAATCCTCGTTAAGAGCTGGGACTCTCATACTATAACAGTTACATAACATACACATATACTAAATATTTTCATACATAATTTTTAGCTAAATGATACGTATGATATATAATAATTTCTACATGTTAAGAAAAACATAATGATGGATATGATAAAATCACTTTACTTAGGAATAATGACGGCATTATATTGCCTGTGATATGCAAACTAATGAATACACAAGTTTACTGAACAGAGATGCTAAATAGCTAATATTGTAGTTTTGTAATGTTGGAATGAACTATTTATAAAAAAAAAATACAAGAACCAAAATTTTTCGTTAAACGATGTTATAAATAAACAAACGCTTATTTTTATGTATGATTATTTAAGTTAAATTTAATAATATATCAAACAATAAAAGATGTAATAATTGATAATTAAAATGTTTTAATCAATTCATATAAACAATTAGACGCCAAATGTGTAGAATGTGGCATATTGATTAATAAAGGTTTCCTGCTACAACAGCAGCAACGTTAAAAACACTACTCTAAACATATAATAGTGACCAATTAGGAAGATAGCACCCAATCAAAGATTTGAATTCACATGTTGTGAGAAGTAACGAGCACTAAAAGAGTAAACACATATACAGTTGCCATGATGACGCACACTGAATATTACTAGAGCCGATACCGCCCTAGCAACAGTGCCCGATTATGTTGCACACTTCAACCAATACTTATGTATATGACAAATATCAGTCGGCACTATTATTTGCGATAGTAAATTACTGATTATCCTCTTTTCTGCGAAATCATGTCTGAAATATTTTTTTATTCTGTTTTAATAACCCTCTAAAGATTACTTAAACTATCATCATTTCTATTGTACAATAAATTAAAAGAAAAACTTTTGGTTTTTACTATTTATTTTATTTTTTACCACAATCAATGTGGTAATTAAGTGTTAATACAATTAACAAACATAAATTTACATTTATGCGGTAGCCGATGTAGTGGCAGCACCAGCGGCGGCAACCTCCTCCTTGATGCGATCCTTCTTGAGTGGACCCATGAATGCCAATTTGTCGGCTGGGGTTTGGAAACGACCATGACCCATCTTGGATGATGTGTCGATGAACTTGAGTTTGATTTGTTCCAAAGCAGAGCGCTTGGTGTGTTTCAGCAAAGACTTGCGGAGTGTGAGCACACGCTTCTTGGAGCCAATGCAACAACCCTTGAGCATGACGAAGTCATTGGTGACTTCACCATAATGGGGGAAACCACCCATGGGTGTAATGCTCTTATCGGTCAAATCGTACTCGGTGGAGGCGTTGTTTTTGATGACCTGCAATGTTCGAAAAATAATATTTAATTAGTGATATTTTTAAAGTTTTCACATACATATATTTCAACGTGTTATGCAATCAGTCCTATCATTTGATTATCATTTTGGTATCAATAAAAGTTTTGTTTGATGTCGGTACTTTATGAGTTTATCATCAAGGCAGTCTAATAAAATCGAGAGCAATAGGAGTTTTGGTCTTACCTTGCCATCCTTGGTGTGGATTCCGGCACCGATGCGGTAGATCTTCTTGTTGATTTCGGTACGGTGATGGTAGCCCTTTTGACCGGCACGTGCGACGGTGAAGGACACACGAGATGGATGCCAGGCTCCAATACAAGCAACCTTGCGCAGACCCTTGTGCGTCTTGCGTGGCAATTTCTTTGTGTGCCAACGAGCAGTGACACCCTTGAAACCTTTACCTTTGGTAACACCAACGCAATCAATCATCTCATCCTGTCCGAAGACATTGCTGACTTGCACGGGTTTCTCCAAGTTCTCACGAACCCATTTAACCTTATCTTCAATAGAACCACCGTTCAATTGGATTTCCATGATATGGGCCTTCTTTTGGCGTTGCTTGATCAAACGGATCTAATTGAAGTAGAAAAATATGGCATTAAAATATTGTAAGGATGTATGTAAGTGTGATGAAATTGGAGTTAGTACTGTCCGTGATATGGTTTAACTGTGCGGTTATCGCCTAAGCGGCTATGCACAGTTAGTGGAATATATCAAGGATCGCCACCCGAAGGGCAATTTTTTCTGCGACGTTGCGGTTATATAACTGTGCATTGACCATCACAGCAAGACCGCCTTTTAGGAACACTACATCAGACACACCCATTCATCCGAAGACTGCAGTGTGCATCCGACGCCGTGAACCAAGGACGTCGCGTATTTAATGAATGACTAAATATTATTCGTAATTACCTGTGAATGAGCAATAACGCGGATGACCTTGCAGTAACGGAGCATCTTGCGGAAGTCATTTTCAATGCTCTTCTTGCCCAAGTCAACTTCCCATTTCTTGCTGGCTTTGGTGAAAGCCTTCTTCTTTGATTTGTACCTGAATCGAAGCAGATTGTATTCATCAAATACATATATATACGCAGTTACAACGGACACCGTAAATGAGTGCATTTAGTGGAACAAATTTGCAGCCAGGGAGTTTGCTTTCAGCTCCATTGGGTGGGCGCAACACTCAACTTCTTTGCTATTGTGAAATTGACTGGCAAAAAAGAAAAAATGGAAGCCGACCTCATCGCAATTAAAGCGAGCGGAGATCTATTCTTCCATGCCGTGCTCACGAAATTTCACATATCAGAATACCAAAAACCGAATTGAATTTTCGGTAAACAATATGGCGCTCACACGACTTGTACAGATTTTAAAAGCTCTCTCAGCAAGCTGATCCAAGAACTTTAATTTTAAATATTCTTTTTAGTAATACTCTCATATGAAGCAAACAATTTTTTTTAGCAATTAAACAATGTTGATTTCTTTTAACTTTGATCAGAAGGAAGGCAGACAGGGATGGTATAATTTCGTATCTTCAAAGAAGTCAGTTACCATCTATCATCATTTAAAGCAAAAGAAACCAACACGTGTTTACCAAATGATCTAATTCCACTTTACAATACAAACATAATTTGAGGTTATAGTGAAACTTAACATACCAGTTCTTGTAGAAACGGCGACGGCACTCCTCGGATAAATGTTGTGCCCACACATTGACGAGAGCACGGAGACCGTATGGAGTCTCAATGTAACCTACAGCACCAACAACAATCATTGGTGGAGTTTCCAAAACAGTTACGGCTTCAACAACCTCCTTCTTATTGATCTCTGCAAACGGAAAAAAGTAACGTTAGAAACACGTGTTCTGCGTACTTTTAAATAAGTTTGCGGAGGAGAAATCAGTCCGGCCGAGTTATATTATAATCATGGATATCATTTGTGTTCTAACCATAAATTATTAACTTTTTATCATCATGGAAGGTAAAGGTGTGACAAAAATAATTTCAAACTTACTGGATCCAGGACGGTCCGCTTCACGAACGATGTGGGTCATACCAGCTTTGTAACCAATGAAGCATGTTAAATGCACTGGTTTGCTGGGATCATCTTTGGGGAAGGCCTTAACCTTACCACGATGGCGAGCTGATCGCTTCTTGGGGTAGAATGCCATAGAGCCATGGCGAGGCGCGGAGAATTTACGATGAGACTATCAAAATAAATTAGAAAATTTATATTAATACAAAACTTAATAATGAACAATTTGTTTCAGCAAATTTAGAAACACGTGTACAAAAGTATTTAGAGGTTATGGATGGTTTTACTTTTATTAAAGACCGAATGCCCACAAAATACAATATTACACACTTTTACTTTTTCCTACTTAATTTTTATTAAGAAAATCTTACCATTTCTCAGAAAAGTTTTCGACGCTTCTGATTAGTTTGAGCGACGATGTCAGAAAGAAAGTATTTGTTCGGGAAGTTGTAGAAGCAAGCTGCAGTTTCTCAACATTACAAGCGAACAGTACTACCACAGGGCGACATCTGTGATTTGACCTCTTAAACTAGTTGTCTGTCTGTAACGATTAGAAATATTGTTCTATATTTTTATTGAATGGAAATATTTGAATTCATTTATAGTAAGAATTATTTTTCAAACTTATGTGATTCCATGTATAACTTTTTAAGCCATTTTTTAACTAATTAACTTTGTTTTACACGTTATAATTAAATAGGCAAACTTGGTGCAAGACAATCTCGGGTATATGAAATAATAAAATTGTAATAATAACACACCTTTACAAGTCAATAATGAAATTGATCTATATATATAATAAAAACTATCGAAAACTTAGATTTTTTATTAAATTAAAATATGTAATATCATATTATATGATTTATTTATTTTATAATTCCTAAATTATATATTTTTCCTATAATAAGTTTTTATTTGTCCTCAATGCAAATCTGTCTGATCAGCTGATATCTGTTAGAAATGACATAACCAAAGATACTTTCATATAACTAGAATAATAATTAAATTTTTCCTAAAATATTCTCATTTAAAGTTAACAAACGGGATTTTTTGTCAACAATGGCGTCCAACAAATACAATGAATTAATTAAGTTGGGTACACAATATGCACGTCGTATGAATTTCCTTTCCAATCGCATTTTCGGTGAAGTCGCGCGTACGACCAATGAAAAGTCGATGAAGGTAGTTCGCATGTTCGCGGAGGAGCCGGTCCATAAGCGCGATTCATTAAATAACTGGTATCCCCGACATGTAGAGACACATATTCTCATGAAAAATCTGCGTGCGTACGGCTTGTTCCGTGATGAGCACGAAGATTTCAAAGAGGAAATGAAACGTTTGAGACGGCTACGTGGTAAAGCTGCTCCAAAGAAGGGTGAAGGCAAGAGAGCGAAGAAATAGAGCAGTTCTGTTTACTTTTAAAAATAAAGATATTTTTTAAGTTATACTTCAATCATTGTTTTATTAAAAGTTTAGCTTCGCCAATGAAAACAAGTTCTTCATCCTGTTTACACTCATATTCTACTAAAGCAATTTTGCGTTCATTAACCAAACGAACAGTAATATTTACAGCTTTGTCAACACGGCATGCATTAGGAAATCTAAACTTTTGACTTAAAACAATAGTACCCGGCCCAGGTATTTGTGAACCAATTATGCCAGCCACAATGGCATTGAGGAAAGCACCATGGACTTTACGTTCGGTTATTGATGTCTCTGTAGAATGTATAGGATTATAATCAGCGGTAAGCGTAGAAAATTGATCTAGTTCTTCCTGAGTGAACCTTTTTACTACAGTAATCTCTTTACATTTCGTTGCTACTTGACTATTGAAGCGTTTTAAAAGTTGCGAGTACATTTTTGAAATCTTCTACCTCCTCTATACGCGATCCAAAATCTTCACAAAACAATGTCGCGATATTCTTTATTCTCTGATCTGTGCTTTCGTTTCGTAGTTGTGTAATTTGTTTTATCAAGCTGGGTACAGCAATTAAAGCTTTATGTTCTTTTGTACAAAAGTCAGACGTGAGTAACTGATATAACAGAGCTATGCAATTAAGCTGTATGTCGGCTGATTCTGTTGCGTGAAGCAGGTTATTTATTTGAGCGAGGATCTCTAAATTTGTAATTAATTGAAATGCTACAGGATCTAAGAGATAAAAAAGTATTATAATGTATTCTCCAGCATTATCAAAAATAGTATTACCTAAGCATAAGTTGCAATAACCGGCAATAGCGTGTAACTGTAAACGCTCATTTGGACCCTTCATACAATCTTCAAACACGTCTAAGGTACCAGATTCTTTTAGATACCTCCAATTTATTGGATCATAAGCAAAATTAGCCAAATTAGCAGTCACTTGTTCCTTGGCCTCTAGGAATGCAAAGGTAAATTGCTTAAAACCTTATCAACTATTTGAAAATTTCTCACCAATGTTTGTAGTGGTGTGATATTCTTCTACCAGATGTTCAATGTAATCAGAACGGGGTATTCCTTTCTCAGGTGTGCGTCTTTTCAGATGTGCATGACTAGAAAACATGGTATCCTTTGGCTACAAAGCTACGGCAATCGGCATCTGTAAAATTTTGCATTGGCAAACAATAAATATGCATTCATATACATACATACATATGTATTTAACACTTAAAATGGGGCAACATAATGGGTGACACAAATTTGGGAATGTTGATACTAAAATAAGAATTTTAAAATTTTTACACCCATAATATTCAAATATTATTTATAAATCTCTTCATATAAAAAAATGTTTTTTATTTGTTTACTTTTTGAGCTGTATTTGCTTCTCGTTGCACAGTGCTGCCCCTTAGTTTTTTAAATTCGGTAACCAGAATCTGAATTCAATATAACCTAATACCATGTTCAGATCGAAAATTTAAAAGATTAGATTACATTTAATCATTTCATAACCCAAAAGTGTTCTCACTGCCGTTAGAAAGATCAAAAAACTGCTGTTATTGTCATTCATGAAGTCACATCGCTTAATATTTATCAAAAGAAAAGATTGTAATATAGTATTTTGGAATAAAAGCCGTCTCTTTTCAAATATTTTCCATATAATAGAAATAATGGTTGCATTTTTTCATTTGTTAAGTCGATTTTCAGGTGAAATTAGATTCATTGCTTAAAAAAAAATTACTTTGTTTACATTTTTTTCCCTTTGTATTGTCTAAATCAGCTGTGATAATGTAACAGATTTTCAGTGCTGACAAGTAGATTGCGCAAAATCAGAGTCGCACAGAGAGATTTAGCGTGGATCAGTTTCAAATCATTTCAATGAAGTAATTTGGGACTGTCATTTTTGTATGGCGAAATCTTGATAAATTTTTAAGATTAGTGGGATAATCCATTCAACAGCCGAAATTGTGTGATTAAGTGTCGGTCTGAACATAGTATAATATCAAAGAGTTTTTGCTAATTGTGGCCTCAGAAAATAGAAATTTTTTAAAACTATAATAAATGTTAACAAACCGATTGTATATAACAAATTCGGAATATTAATAAAAATTATTATTTTATTTCTAAATGTATAATAAAAGAACTTAATTGCGTTAATATCTTGTTTTTAATTGAATGTTATATGCTAAAAAAAAAGAATACATTTTATTATTTTCCCTGCGCCGAGTAAATGTTCAACGGCGCCACAAAAGATCTTGCGATCATATGTTACTGACACATTGCGACAACAGCAGGTGCCAATATTTTGTTCAACCGTCAACGTAGAAATAAAAAAGTGTATTTTTTCTCTGCGTATTAGATGAAGCAATTAAAGGCTAAAGTGAAACGTAATTGAATGACAAATTCGTGAGAAAGTATTATACACTCGAAGAAGATACGGAAATCTCAGATTTAATTCTACTAACTTGATATTTTGATAAAAAAAGGAAGGAAACAAAAATGTTTCGTAGTAGAAGTTGGTTTGGTGGAAACTGGAACCGCCCAAAGAATCGTCTTTCATTGGAACACCTTAAGTACCTGTACAGTATATTGGAGAAGAATACCACTGTTTCCGAAAGCAATCGCGGTCTATTAGTGGAGTCGCTGCGCTGTATTGCAGAAATACTCATCTGGGGCGATCAGCATGACTCTTCCGTGTTTGAGTGCGTAACGAAATTATTTTGCATATATGCATATACTATAGATTTGTGTACAAGGCAGTGTCAAATGCTGATAAATCATTTTACTTTATTTGCAGTTTTTTTCTTGAGAAAAACATGCTGTCCTACTTTTTACATATAATGCGCCAAAAGAGCGGTGGCTCAAGTTTTGTTTGTGTGCAATTATTGCAAACATTAAATATTTTATTTGAAAACATACGAAATGAGACATCTTTGTGTAAGTAACTACGCTTGAGCAAGCATAACATAAATAAGTGGGTCACAAAAAAATTTTTTTTGTATTGTTTTTATAGATTACCTTTTGAGCAACAATCATGTCAATTCTATAATTGTACACAAGTTTGACTTTTCTGATGAAGATGTAATGGGCTATTACATTTTATTTCTAAAGACGCTCAGCCTTAAACTGAATACACACACCATACATTTCTTCTATAACGAAGTAAGGATGAGATTTTTGATACATAAAAGTTATTTAAAAAAAAATAATAATTTTTTATATTGTTTTGTAGCATACCAATGACTTTCCACTATACACAGAGGCTATTAAATTCTTTAATCACCCAGAATCTATGGTTCGAATAGCAGTCCGCACGATTTCGTTAAATGTATATAAAGTACAGAATGCCAGTATGTTGAGGTTTATTAGAGACAAGTATGCACTGAAGAAATTAAAAACAAATGGAATTATATAAACTGTGTATTTATGTGAAATTACAGAACCGCTGCGCCTTATTTCAGCAACTTAGTGTGGTTTATAGGCAAGCATATTTTGGAACTGGACACCTGCGTAAGAACTGACATTGAGTAAGTAGTTGCTTTTAATTTTTTTGGAATAAAAAATAATCAAATTTCTTTACGTAGTCATCAGTCTAATCAGAGGCTTTCAAACTTAGTCGCAGAACATCTAGATCATTTACATTACCTGAACGATATTTTATTACTCGAAATAGATGATTTAAATGCTGTACTTACCGAACATCTATTACACAAACTCTTCGTACCACTCTATATTTTCTCACTTACGCCTGCGCCGCCGCCCACATCACTCGCAGTGGTCACACAAAATCTCGCAGCCGTCTTAAATCGTCCCGTAGATATTGATATTCAAGAAATCAACAATCCGCGTGTTTCGTCAATTGTCGCATTGTACTTGCTATCACTGGTGTTCTTAGTTATCACACATGCACCGCTGGTACATGCGCTTGCCTGGGTAATACTTAATGGAGACCACAGTGTGTTTAAAGAGGGCGCTGCTGAAATACTAAACGCCTATGTCGAGCACCGCTTAACAGTTGTACCTGGGTTTGGCGAGCCACGTGAAAGTTTAGAGCAAGCGTTGGAGACTGTCGGTGCCAACTCTACGAGTCACAGCTACGATGCTGACAACGTACATAATACATTTGAGGCATCGGCTGCGACGAGTAACGCCCGAGAAGTAGCTGGAGCAAATGCCGCAGAATCCTCGTCCAATACAGTAACAACAGAAGAGCAATGTGCAGAAAACGATATGTGTGGCATTTCTGTAGAGACCGCCAGTGCCGCGGCGCAAGCTGTATTAAATAACGCCAAATTGGCCAACATCACCGACGAGGAGAAGGAAAAAATACAAAAGCTGGTGCAACCGGCGCGTGCATTTAACGAGTTGAATCGTCCGTTCTTGGAAATGGTACTGTCGGCGTTGGATTGCACGGAGAATGATTATCTGGCACTTTTGTCCTTATGCCTCATTTACGCAATGGCTTACAACAGGGGTGAGTGTTTTAGCATTTTATAGGTTATTAATTAAAATACGGGCATATAACAACAAAAACAAAAACAATTTGCCTGTATTATTACGTGTTCAACATGGTAGTTTGCATTCATTTAAACGCCTTTTAACAAACGCTAAATCAACTTACTAATGCACTTATTGTCCGTCATATTTTCTACTTTTTCATTTGTAATGCTATCCATTCCAAAATAAACTCGAATGGTGATGTGTTTCTCACTACTACTATATGCTTCATAAACCAACACTGTAGATGGTATGTAAGATGCTCAGTTTCATTGTATATATTATTTGTATGTATGTATATGCATCTGTATATCTCATCAATTTAATATTTTCATGTATAAATAAATTTGCACTTAATTTCAACTAAAATATCTTTTTTGTACTGTTTCTTCTCGTGCGTGTGTAGGTGTCAAAAACGATTGGTTCGAACAGGTACTCTCCCAATCAGCCAAAGGACAGTACAGCTACAAGACAGAGCTAATAGAACGCTTGCTGCACATAATTACGTTATCGAATCAGCCTTGTATGGAATTGAATGCATTTAAAATGCAACTTTTTCTAATATGTATCCTTTTCATCACCCACAGCCTGCCGCATACGTCTCATAACCATTGAGATTGCGCTGCAACTGCTCGTCACCTTTACGAAACCCTGTACGGACGACGCTTGCATTACAGAGGCGCAGCGTGATGCACTCTTTTCCGCACGTAACCAGTCTATGGTGGTCTTGCGTAATTTCTATAAGTCTGAAGATATATTTCTCGATCTGTTCGAGGATGAGTTCAACGAGATGCGCAAGACAAATTTGAATGTTGAATTCCTCTGTATGGATTCAACGATACTGCTTCCACCGACCGGCACGCCGTTGACCGGTATAAATTTTACACGTCGCCTGCCCTGTGGCGAAGTAGAGAAGGCACGTCGCGCCATACGCGAATTCTTTCTGCCGCAAAACGTGCCAACAATTTCTGAATGAAAAAGAAACGTTGCTGCCGTTAACGAACACAATGAATCTCGTGCAGGTGGATAATGTGCTGGATTTAAGTAAGCGCCATATAAATTCGAAGTTTTTAGCAGACATTTGTATACCTTCAATAATTTTTTGAATGCAGATAATAGCGATTTAATTGCCTGCACTGTAATAACTAAGGAGAGCACAAAGCAGCGACGCTTTCTCGTCATTGATTCACTGCAGCTAATACTCGTTGAACCAGATGCCAAACTGTTGGGTTGGGGTGTCGCTAAATTCGTTGGCTTCCTGCAGGATGTCGAAGTGGTGGGCGATAAGGACGACTCGCGCTGCCTGCACATTACGGTACACCGTGGCGGCGCGACGCACAATCGTACACCGCTGCTGTCGGCGAAATTCCTCTTTGACGATCACATCCGTTGTATGGCAGCGAAGCAAAGACTGACCAAGGTGCATTATACAATTCCATAATTTCAGTGTTTCTTTTATTGAAAGTTTTTGCTTTTTCAGGGCCGCAGCAAGGCGCGCCAGAAGAAAATGTATCAGATCGCGCAGCTAATTGAAATGCCCGGCCAAGTGATTGACTCGCCCGTGTATGCGGTGGCTGGTCTCCGCGCGGGCAGCGTTGCCAGCAGCAGTTCGCGTTCCTCGCGCGACCATCGTCCCATATTGTCGACGACAAACCGTGTGCCCGGCTTTGCAGCGGCTTTGAAGCGCGACACCACTAGCGCTGGTGGCGTGTGCCGCATTCAAATGGCACAGAATCGCTCTATTGAGGGGTTAGTGGCTTAGTTTTTCCCCATATATACATACATAATCATTATTTTTCACTCACTTTGTTTAGCATACGAAATGAGAGTTCCGGCCGTCCGCGTCGGCGCAATTCCAATTCCAGTTCACATTCGTCGACGTCGCAAAATCGCGATGCCAACTCATCACCGGGTCGTGAGCATTCGCCGCGCAGCTCGCGTGATAATTCGCAAAGTCGCAGCGCAACACGTTCGCGTGACAACAGTCCGCGCATGCCCAGACCGCGGTAGGCGTTTTGTGTGATTTTAAAGCTTACAATATATTAAACCAAACTTTTTTTTACAGTTCTGAGGAGATACCACTTGAGGACTTTCAACATTCGCGTAACAACAGTCCACACTCACGTGCCAATTCTTCACATCTTAATACACCGACGCGTGCGCATACGCCATCACGTGCGCTGAATTACGAACCGATTGCTATAACGGTGCATAATAGCACACCGCACGACACGCATTCCCCGGCGCCGCATCATGCCACGCAGCTGAACGGTGTTCCCATTGCCAAAGAAGTTCTAGTGCCCGTCGCCAGTTCCGAAGAAACTTCGTTCATTGGCAACGAGGAAGCCGCAATGAGTGAGCAACGGCGCCGCGGCATTATCGAAACAGTATAAAGCGATTCCAAGTTAATTTTTTTGTTGATATAAGAAATTAAAATAATATTTGTTTGAAATCACGAACTTGTACATACATACATGTGGGTTAAGAAAGAAGAAACAGTTTTTTGAAATTTGTGTTATCCGCGTATACTTTTCTTGAGTAAAAAATTGCTTTCCTTGTAATTTGGTTTTAGATATTAAGCACCTCATGTTGAATGAAAATTGTGACTAATATTAATTGTATTTGATGACATTAAAATTAATTAAAATTGCGGGTTTGTTAAGTATTATGAGCTGAGTTTTATCAAAATAGGGGCAAACACTAATTATGTAGTTTATGAATAAAAGAAAAAAAATAAAGTTAAATTACTTGTTTAAACTAAAATGGGTAATGGTTGTCGTATTCTTTTTATGCGTGGGGGGTTTTAAAAAACACTCAAAAAACGTTACGGTTCTAGCGGCAGAAAATATTGCCACAAAAATGTTGACCACTCTACTTACGTAAACCCTGCAGGACAGTTCGAATGTTATAATTGGGGTTTAGCAAAACTGCTGGCTTTGTTTTCGCTATATTGTTGGTCTATAAAGGACATATAATTAACGAATTCTTTACATATTTGTAATATCGTACCTTGGCCTGGATTTTATATTTCCATAAAACTTAAATATATTTTTTGCCAAATGCATATTATGGTTGAGAAAAAAAATTTGGTTCAAAAATTATAATATCGTAAAAACTATAATATCGTAAAAAAATAATGACATCCTAAGAAATTATAATGTAAAAAATAATATGGTTTAAAAAATAATACCTCAAAAAAAAATTTAAATATCGTAAAAAAAAGGCTTAAAAAATAATATCGTAAAAAAAATTAAAAAACAAATGGTTAAGAATAATAATACAGTTCATGAAAATTAGAGCACAAAAATATGCCAGTTTTATAACTTTCGTTTTTTATATGTATATATTTATTTTGGTATTTCATAAACGATTTCGTATTCTCCCCTAAAAATAGTGGTATTCTCTAACATGAGTTATATGTATTTCTTTAATTTAAATTAAATTTTTAATGCACGTGAAGTCTTAATTTCATTAACTGTTTTTGTTGTTTTTAGTTTGTAAATTTTATTGTTTTACTTCTATTTATTTATTTTTAATTTTCAATATTGCAAAATATTTAATTTTCTATTAGTATGTATGTATGTATGTAAGTAAACTTTCACATAAGCCGCAACGACGCAGTCGAAAATAAAATGATTGAAAGCTTTATATGTATTAGTGCAGTAGCACACCAATACATGTACATACCGTACATAGGCGATTGGATCAATGTAGATATTATATAGTAATATACTTAGTTTAATGCTTTAAAAAGTCTCTTCAAATATGCTATAACATTTACTAAGGAAAATTGAAACGAATTCTGAATTTGTATGTTTGTTTAGCTTTTGCGTAAGTGTCTTTCGATTTGTTATAATAATTCCAAAGTAAGATTGTGTAATAATCATAATAGTCATAATTAGAAATGTGTAATAATAATTGCTTTTTTTCCTTCAAATCAACAACTTCAAGTTTTTCAACCGCGACTAGACGCTAACGCGTAAATAACTAAAAATGCATTGCCCTTGCAATATTCATGTAGTAAAACAACAAAAAGTAAACTCAACACCTGCGAAGGATGACGATGTGTCTCCTTCTCCCTTATTCCCACCACATTTGACTTGCTCAGAGATTTTACAGCTAATTTGCGTTGTTGTTTTCGGTTATTTGTATGGGCGGCAGCCAGGTGTAGAACAGTATGTAGGCAGCGCTGGAGACGACATTCGAAGTGTCTAGCGGCGAAACGACTTGGTCATCGAACTTGAACCATCTATTGGATTAGAAAGAAGCTGATATTACATACATACATATATGTGCAAATACATTTATGTTAATATGCAGTTGTGTGTAAAATACAACTGTTGCGCTTTGGGACTCTGAGAAGTATGTACACACCTGCCGTAGTTGCCGCTTTTGCAAAATGCCGTGTAGTGGCCGCTCTCCATGGAGCCGTAATGGTTGGAAACGCCGTACAGTTGGTACGTTTTCGGTGTCACCGAACGCGACTCGGACTTGGCAATATAAGGCGTCATATCAAGGTTCTCCAATGGAAAGCGAACGTAGTTTTGTTTCTTTTTGTACGAATTGCCAACAGCGTCGGTGTCGGCATAGAACCTAAAAATTAAAAAAAAAAAAATAAGTCAAGTTTATGAAAGCAGTCAAGGGAATTATATCGAAAATTCTTCACATTTGCGCTGGAAAAAAACGAATGGTTACATGAGTCCTTTTAGCGATGCCTACAATGATATCTGAATCATTTATATGTACATATGTACTTTACCTCTTCAAATGTATCACCAGCACCGGTGGCAGCTTGGAGATATCCAGTTTTTTCACCGCATCACGTTTCGTTTTACAATTCGGACAATTCCAGCCGTGTATGCGTTCGCCACTAAAGTACATATCCATGCATTGGCTGAGATAGCAAACATTTGCATTTGAAGGCAACTCCAGGCTTAAATTCGAAAAGCATTCATATGTGGCGGACTCCTTATTGCAGTCGACACACTTAACTGTACTTTTTATTTGGCCATAAAATAAATGCAATATGAGACTCTCTTTGGCTTTGGTAAATTCGAGCCACGCCTTCTCGGAGGGTGTTATATTATCACGTGGCTTTTCGGGCACATGTAATGTTTGTAAATCGGAATGTAGCCAATCCATGAGTATGGTGAGAAATTCGTGCGAATCTTGCTGCTCGATGCCCCGGAATATCTGCTGGTACTGACCCATAACGTACTGAAAAGTGAAAGGATAGCGATATTAAATAATTTTAATCACATTTATAAGTAAAATACAATTATTAATTAGTAGAATTTTCCAACAAGTGTTGGCGGTTATAAACATACAAACAAAATTATAAACAAAAATACATCAGCTAATGTTTTTTTTTTTACATACAATACTATATACTTGCATGTATACGCATGCATGTCTTTATACTATTCACTATACGTGTCTTATCTGACCACACACATACACACGTGCGCTATATTTCGGATTTTATTGTACACTTACACGCAAGTCCTTGCTGGCTACGCATTTGTAGTTGCCATTCCATAAAACTTTAATGAGCGCCGCCACTTCTTCGACAATGTGCCCCTTCGTCTTGTTGCTGCGACTGATGTAGTTCTTGTATTTGTCCGTTATGCAGTATTCGGTGAGTTGTGGGGTATTGCTGAGGCACTGTATGATACTGTTCATGTAGCAGGTGTTACCCAGGTTCTTTAAGCCGGTCAAGCCGCGACCCTAAAAAAGTTGTAAAAATAAATATGATTAACCTTGAATTTATTGGTATACGAAAACATACATACAGATATATATATATTAATTAACAGAAACATATGTACATACAAACAACAAAGGACTGGTATTAAACGAAAATGTGTCTTTTGGGTTTAATTATCTACTTAATGTCCAAACATGTGCCATAAATGGTTGTTTATTTCAAAGAAATAGCAAGTAGGCCTTGGCGGGTCACGATGTTCTCAGATACAGGGTGTTTGGATTTATTTAATTTGGAAACAAGCTTTACGGATCTTATATATTGTCCTATACATTTCCACATACTATAAGATCTTTCTTAAATGTCGAGCCGCGCTTTTTCTGCCATAAGTGGAAGGCATTTTAATGTTACCACTACAAACAGAGTAATCTATAGATTTATTATGCTATCAAACGACCATGGAAGTTACTTTTTCATTGTGGAAAGAGAGATTCGGCCACAATAGAAGAAACATTTGCCGTTCCCACGACAGTGGGGTTTACGTATCCGGAACGGATCCGGAATTTATCAGGCCAAGGACTGTCAACTCGGCAGAATTTAACAACACCAATAACAACAAACATTTTGTAGTTGATCTCATTTCACATGCCTCCTGTTTACTGTTTCAATTTTGTAGACAATAATAATTTTTGTGCTCTTCAGGTTCACCTAAGTTATGATTTAGAAATAGTAAATATTTTTAATCACAATAAATCAAGTAAGTCAGCTTTACGGCTGCTATTTCCGCCCGAGTGCCTTAATGTATGCTAAAAAAATGAGTGGTTCCACGGTAATATGACAATAAGCCAATAAAATCCGGTTCAAATTTTCATTCCAGAGACATAGCAAAAAGACATACATACATATGTATATTTATTGTTATATTTTTACCTACACGTTTGAGTGGAAAAAATGATGTATAAATTAGTATATGCGTCGCCGGTATATGCAGTTTAACGCCCGCGACCACGATCATCTCGAATTATTTTGTGTAATACTAATTTGGTTGCGTATAAAATGTGTAAACGATTGTACAATATTTGGCTTTAAGTTGGCAATAGCTGGCGTTTTGTATAGCGCGCACAACAACATGCTTTGAGTAGAGACAACGACAGACTAAGACTCGATTGGTCAAAGACAGAGGTGCGCACAGTTGTTGAATAGGCAGACGAAGATTGTTCCGTTAAGCGCCTACAAATAAAGAAACAGCTGAGCATATGCCCATATGTATGCATAAGTAATACGAAATTACATAGATAGTGACACAAAAAATTTACCACGCACGCACACATGTGCAACGCAAGCATAGTGTCTTGGACTAGTCTACGTTAAGGCGCCGAGACTTGGCAAACTTGTGTCTTTGTGTGTTTGTGTGCATTGTCTAAAGATATGTCGGCATGAGTGCATGTAGGGTGTGAAGAAAGTTTTGTGCTGAGTGCACACAAACGACACACATTGATTTCTTGGATGGCAATTGAAAATTGGCGCATTCCACAGTTTTTAAGTGGCTAAGTGCAGCACTTGGGCCAGACGAGCAGATAGTTTTGTTTACTTATTCATATACATACATATATGTTTGTATGCATGTACATACAACAGTTGTAGGCGGGTCACGTTAATGAAAATAACATTCGGTCATTAACACACTCAACGCAGACTGCCCGAAGACTGCTGACACGGCCGTTCGCAGACGCGTGTATAATGTTATAAAACGTGACTAAGAAGAGAATGATGCACAAATTCGCAGGCATACGTAATGCGCTCTAATCGATTTAGAAAGCATATTTTTGAATTACAATGTTTGGTGGCATTCAATATTTTCTGGGAGCTTGTCAAAAACCAAATTTTTTGTTCCAGAAAGTATTTTTAACAAGTTCTGGAAATCGACAATGCGCATATAAATTACTTTCAACGGCACTATTTACTTAAGTTCTTGGCATGAGCTTGGACACCCAAAGAGAACCACAATATTCGAATTCTCACAAACTGAAGAAACTCGGAATCATATTCGTGCTATAACGGTCCATTTGGTATCGATTCCTGAACCTATTTGAGGAAAGCTTGCTGCCGCTACAACAATAACAATGACAGAAACATTTCGCCTTCTAGTTTAGTAAATAAATAAACGTGTTTACAAGATGACGTCGTTGGCGCATATGTGTCTGTTACGGTCATTTGCAGTAGACAACCCTTCCACGTGATTCAGCAACATGTTTTAGAACACATGTAAACAAAAACATTGGCATCAAATGTGCACTACATAAACACTTACCATTGCGCCGGGAATTGGTGAGAAATCGCGTTGTCTGTCTAGTGTGAAGACAGATGGACTGCTGTGTGTAGGTGCCGACAAATGTGGTTTTACAGATCGATCGAATTGCGGTATTTTCGGTTTGGGTATATCATCTTCGTTGTCGATTGACGTTCGCGGAAAACGCGCGATAGCCATGGCTAACTGCTGGTCACGTTGTTGTTTTTCACGTTCCAGTTGCGCGTCGAGCCTTTGGCGTTCTTGTATTTTATGCTCAATCTGTCGCGTGGTCTTTTCAAGATTTTCTTTTTCGTTGGGCGTCAACTCAGCTTCTTCTTCTTTTTTGATGCTTTTATATTTTTCAATTTCGTCTAGGAGACGATCATTTTCAGTTTTCTGCAATAAAACAAAAACCGGTTAGATTAAGCGAGGAAACATTTGAGTTTCATATTATAACCCACATAGTCTGCAGCTGCACTCTCCAGTTGCATAATGTAGTATAACAGTTCAGTTTCCGTAGCCGTCATGGGCTTTTTATCGGGACTTTGCTTATTTTTTTCAAATATAGTGTCCAATTTTTCTGAAGCTTTCTTCAATTGTTCATCGTTAGCTTGTGCTTTCTCCAAGAGTTCTTCCTGCTCCTTAGCCAACTCTACAATTGGTTTTTGCTTTTGCTCGTATGTTTTCATTGCAGCCATTTTACTTGAACGATCTACACTGGGTGGAGGCTGTGACATAGTGAATGTAAGAGGTCGTGACATGCTACTGCCTGGTCTGGGAGTGTAGCTATGACCACTTATTTCTTCCTTCATTGTAATATCATTTATTGAGGGATATTCAATCTCGTCGATTAGATTCAAATCATTGTTGTTCTGTTGGGGAGCCTGTACGCTGGGGTTCGTACAAAGAGTTGGGTACATCATAATAAAGAATTCATAGCCACCTTGTAGTATTTTGATGGAGGATTTATAAATTACATCAGGATCCCACTGTAATGTTATTATGTAGTGTATTATTCTTTAAGGAAATGAATTTACCAAAACTTACATTCTGTAGTATTTCGAGAAGTTTACCAATTGGGGAAGATGGTGCAGGATTAGAATCTTTGGTGTTCCAATCCATTAAGACGACCTGTTCTTTGACTGAACGAGCTGCCCATAGTACTTTGGAACTACCATCTAATTTGTCCTGTAATTTTCCTGCAGACATGCTATAAGTAAAAGTAATACGGATTACACGTATACAAACAAACACACGAATAAAATAGTTAAGTTCATTTACCCAGCCGAAATAATTTCCTCAGGCACGTTCATTGTATAGTGGTATGTGAGATGAGACGTCTCATAATCCTTACTAGGCCTGCAATCCATTATCAGCACATTATTCTGTTTCATACGTTCAAATAACTCTTCACATTTTATGACATTTAAAGATTGTAATGAATAATAACCACTGTATGAATTCGCAGTTGCTAAGGAGACCGAATCGCCTTTCAAAAGATCGAATTTCTCTGAAGCGCTAAGCTCGTTGTAGTCGCGAGCGCGTTCATTTTGCTTTAATGAAGCTGTGACTATTGCTGGTGACTTCAGCGTAGTATTGGCAAGCTGTTTTGCCTCATAACGTCGTGTGAGTGAAGTGCTCAGTTCCTCCAGTTTATTCATGGTCAGTTTATTGTTCGAATTGCCGCCTAGTGCTAGGCGTACAGTCTGTTTATGTTCTGCATAGTCAGGTTTTCGGTGTATGCAATGTAGTAAATTGAAATACTTCATGTATAATACGTAAGCCAATTCTTCGTCGCCCTCTCTGTAATATTTGTCTGCTTCCCGTATTAATTTTCGGGCAGATTCTACCAATCTGAAATGAAGTTATTTAATAATTTTATACTTTGGGCATATAGCCAATTATATACTGTACGCCATCCGCATATATGTATTATAAAGCACTTACATTTGAGTTTTCTTCGTACGAGCATCTGGTATCTCGGAATGTTTTTCCAAATCATTTAAGGTTTTGCCTAAATGCAAATCTTTTACTTGCGCCATTTTCGGCATTACTCCGAACAATGAATACTATTCAATTATATTCCAGTTGGGCGTAATTGTAATTTATGCTGATCGGTGCAAGTTTTAAAGACTTCTCACCCGTTTTCTTCGCCAGCAAATAAAAACAATTAGGAGTCTGTAAAACACTTTTTTCACTTATATTTATTCACCTTTTCAGCATATCTTGCTATTATTAGAAATTTTCTTTATTATTTTACAATAGGAAAGGTTTAATTAAGCTCAAAACAAATAGAGAACCAATTTATCCAAAACACGTAAAAAATTCCATTTTGAGTCAGCGGACAAGTGACAGTTCTATGTTTGTCGATAACCATGCACTCAGCTGATTGCAGCGATGGGTGCAGGTTGTTATCGATTACTGATGGGTTTCAAGAAAGAAAGTTAAAGTTTTTTATTTAAAATATACATACCGAAAGCAGTATAAACTTTCAAAAACTTTTTGAAAAAGAAAATGTTTTACTTGTTCCAAATTTTTATTAAAAAATTACTTCTGGTGAAAAAAGCAAATCGATTTATTTTTGCTATCAATACCAACGCTCATTGACACTGGATATTTGCGCTAATTTATTTCCTCTTCCGTTGACACCTGCCACTTTGCGGCAGTAAAATGAAAATTTTTTCTTTCCGGTGATTTATTAATTTTTAATTAAAATATGTAACTTCTATAATAGTTTGTGAAGATTAATTGGTGTGTGCTGTGCTTTTTTGCATAAATGGAATGCGAATAGCTGTATGTTGTTTTCTTATGTGCAGTAAGCTAACAGTTCTGGTATTACTTCAGCAGCCAACGGTTGGCGTCACTCTAAGGCTATCTAAGACTTATTATCTGCAGCTGAATGCATCAAGAAGTACAGAAACAGGTAAATCAATTTAAACCTACATAAATCAATATACCAAATTCGTGCAGAAAAAAACTATGAACTTCTCAGGATAAGCA